>BMAU01017622.1:0-125924 GCA_019973935.1 Trichonephila clavipes | reverse complement strand
ATAATGATAATTCTAATGTTTTTTAAAAATGTCTCAAATATGAAATCTAGCAATTTTAAGTAACCAAGAGAATTAATATTGAGCATTTTTTTGGTAATTATAAAGGGTTTGCTTTCTTTTAAAGATTTATATGTATCACTAGTGCATGATAATATATATTTATCAAATATATAAAAATTTCAAAATATCTTAGAGGTTTATTACTGTCAGAACCAGCAAACATTATTAAGCATATTCCTATTACTGAAACTGCTTATAACGAGGCTTGGGAAAAATTGGTAGCTCGTTATGATAAAAGAAGAAAATCATTTATTCACTTATTACAACATTCATGGAACAAGCAACATAGCTTAGGATACTTCCGAGGAAGTAATTAGAGGTACTTAAATCTATTGATATTAAAGCAGATTCTAGAGATGATATGGTTGATTTACATTTTGTTACAAAAGGTTGATTCTAAGACACGCCACAGAATGGGCACAATTCTCAAATAATATTAATTTTCCTACTTTTGAAGCATTTATAGAATTTTTAAATAACATATGCGCATACTTAGAGCTTTATAATCAAAAGTAGCTACTCATGAAAAAGAACCTATATTAATAAATCAAAATTTAATTATAACTTAAAATGCTCTTATTGTAGAAATGGATCATCTTGTATTCAAATGTCCTAAATTTAAGAGTAATGTGCTATATAAAAGAGTATAAACAATTTGTTAACAAACAAAAATAGTATGTACGAACTTTTTTATCTGATAAACCTCTGAGTCACATTTTAATTCAACTTTTACATGCCACTTTTGTAAGAAAAAGCATCATTCGCTGTTACATGATAATAATTTTAAAAATTATGTAATGCCAACTAATAAATCTCATCATGCCGAAAGGTCAAAACCTGACAAGAAGTGATACTACTCTAAAACAAAGAAGTTATAGCTTCCGTGAATTCCTATACAAAAACTTATTTCTGAAAAATGTTTGAAACTGTTAGTCCTCAAAAGGAAAAACGCTAGATTTCAAATGAAGGAGATTACAAGATTCTAAAAATCTAATGGGGAGAGAGGCTAAAGGGTATACCGAAATAACCCACGGCTTCAAAATATAAGGTACCTTACCAAAAAGTGAGTATTACCCTCTCATCATAATTAATAGAAAAAAGAGAATAATTAATGAAGTTCCATAAAATCAAAAGAGGCTATCAAAACTATTAATAACAGCATTGAGCCGTTTTTAAAAGAAAGCTTCTCACCTGTGGCTAGAGGACGCACCTACCGGTGGGAGAGCGAGGAAACAATTTCTATTGGCTAGTATGGAACATATTTAATGAAGTGTCATGTCCATACGACCATAAGAGTCAAGTCTATCATTTAAAGCGTATGTTTTGGAAAAATCTAACTGCTCCGTTACCGATGGAAAGAATAAATGAAACCAATTTTCTCATTTCGAAAAATGCATGTTTAGCGGATCCAGAAATTTTTTTGATCCTAAACGATATCAAGATCACTCTAGGATCGGAATACTTTTTTTTTCTATTTCGCTTCCTGGAGCAAATTGCTTGCTCTCAAAGTACTTTAATTGCTCAAAATTCCATTTTTTGGTTTCTTGGTTTCTGGCAAATTAACTGGATCGTTAAATTCAAATTCAATGTTAAATCTTCATATTGATGGAACAAATATTGACAAATCAATTGTATGTGTTTTGGTGTACTTAACTCCTGGATCCAGTTTCATTGAGGCTATCAGATGGGATAAGAGTGGGACAAAAATCGGGACTCCATCTCAATCTGTTTATTTGCACATCAAATGATATAATTCATGATTTATTCGAACACTGCTCTTCATTCACTAAAACAATTCACATTTTAGTTATTACCAAAGATTTATTAAAAATTGTAAAAGATAGCATCATGTCAAGAATCCTCGATCAGTTCATCCCGTAATAAAACAACTCCCTTACCTTTTCAGAAACTAAAAACTGCTGAAAAAAACCATTATTCGTTGGGTTCAAGGTATCCACTTTCAGGGAAGAATACACAAAACATTAAGAGACAGATTTCTCTGTTGCCCCAAGAAGTCCATTACGTTCACTCCATCCATTCATAAATGAACTTGTTTGAAAGTACGGGATGGGAGGAAGAATTACAAAATTCAGCTTCGATTCCATTCCAAGCATCTTATCCTTCTTCCTTCTTAGCACTCTATTAGTGAACTCCTTATCTTGGAACAACTCTCACTCATTTACATGCCGGACCGAGCTTTGTTAACTCGTTCCTAAAAACAAACGCATTGGATCGTAGAAAGTAGAAAACTAATTAACAAATATATTAGAAAATGCTTGGAAATGTAACAAATTCAAAATATCCACCACAACTGATGGGCAATTTAGCAAAACACCGTGTCACGCTGGAGAATATTTTTCTTCAGTTGCAGTATTGATTATGCTGGTCCTGTAAGGATTAAATGCAACAAAAATCGAGGGGACTAAATCGGTGATACACAACCCGTGGGTCACATGTAGCCGAGTGGGCCTTTCAAGTAGCCGGTCATGGGGTCCATTGCTCTGAAAATTCATTTATTTACTAAAAATTTTGCATGAAACTCTTTGTTGAGAAATAATATATCAATTTTGCTTTTGCTGTCGGTGTCGTATAGATGCGAATTGACATATATATATATATATATATATATATATATATGTTCAGGTTTCTCAAGACTGTAACTCTAAGTTGCCGCCAGAGGGTGACACCAGAAACTGGGGGACTGCCAAAGAGAACTGCTTTAAAAAAATAGCTTTATTCATTAATTATTCTAGTTTATTTTTAAGTCTTAATTTATTCAGTAATTCCTTACTTCATTTTTCTTGTAAATCTTCATGTTCATTTTAGTTTAAATATCATTAATTTTCATTCTTTAAGATTCTAGCTATTCAGCTGATTGTTGCTGCTGCGCGAGTACTCATGTTGGTGATATTCGAGATGTGTTGGTGAAGTCGTTACGTGGCCATTTTTTGAATGAAGTCGGTTGTTGTTGGTTTAGTGAAATCACGATTCTCGTGTGTGCTTCTTGTGGCTTTTTCTAATGTTTGTAGCACCAATGGATACTTCGTGTTGTTTGGCAGGCACCGAATTCATTGGAAAAGACAGTGGAGTCCTTTCAAGTAACTTTTGATACTGTATTATGTTAGAAATGACCCTTAAGTATTTTAGTGAATGAGCATTTTAAAAACTATACAGTCCGCTCCTTATAACCCATTCTATTCAAATCATTCTCCATATATATATATATATATATATATATATATATATATATATATATATATATCATATATATATATATATATATATACTATATTTCTGATTGGTGATGGTGTGAGTAGCGACCATTTTATGAGGGAACTAACTTTTACGAAATATCTTTCGTATCTTGCAATCGAAAAATATTCAAATAAATTAGAGTTGTTTCAAGACGATCGGGGAATTAGACTATTTTGCAGTGAAAATTAAGCATGGATCAGTAATTGTTTGATTTGTCACGCTAAGTGTTGTATTTAAAAAATACCAATGAACAGGAATCGTGTTCAATGACACTTTTCCTCAGGAGATCTCTTTCAAGAGGTGATAGATAGAGGCTTCGAAAAATGGACTGCACGGATTTTTCTGCCTTCAAGTAACGTTTTCAAAAGCGGATTAGCCGCACTTTTCTGAAATCCTTTCCCTTTGCTAGTTTAACATCTTGAAAGATAATGAGGGACGGAGGAAGCAACACAGCAGGAATTTTATGGCTCATGCAGGGAACCCCGTGTTTTGACCCCCCCAATCGTAAAAAAAATCGGGGAGAAATTTCTTTACAACCCAAGAAGTGTGTGTTTCTTTGCTAGCTT
Organism: Trichonephila clavipes; assembly: GCA_019973935.1. Classification (NCBI taxonomy): domain Eukaryota; kingdom Metazoa; phylum Arthropoda; class Arachnida; order Araneae; family Nephilidae; genus Trichonephila; species Trichonephila clavipes. The sequence continues at coordinate 122,043 of BMAU01017622.1, read as the reverse complement.
GTATTTTAAAAGTTTCCAAAAGTCCCAACGCATAAGTAAAATATGTTACAATTCCCTTTGGTTTCATATTAATTTCAAACTGTAACAAGTTGGGGCGTGTCAGGGCAATCTGCTATTTTATATAGTTAGACAAATTATATCTTTTTAAAGTATATTCTCTTTCGCTTCATTTTTCTTATTCAAAGCTTTCTGTTTTGAAACATGATTATTTTATTATAAGATACCGAAAAATTAATAAAACATCAAACTCTTTAAAATTTGGAACCTTTTCAATTTCCCAACCACTAAAAATGAATAAATTTAAACTTCATCAAATCATTTGAAACATTTTCTTACACTTTGATAAAAATAATAACGAAAAAAAAAAAACTAATTAAGATTTATTAGTTTTCTTTTTTTTAGATTTCAAAGCCTAAGAGTTCAGGGAAGTATAAGTACAGTGCCTGGTTATATATTGTTAAAATACACCGAATTATATTTGAATTTTAAGTGCTTGAACTTCAGTTTACATCAAAGACAACATGAATAAAGATTTTTACACATTTTTTATAACTTGAATATTTGAATAAATGGTAATCAAAAATATACGGAAACATTTACAGTAGACATTTATGCATATAAATAAACATAAAAATCAATTTTAAATTCGAGCTATTGAAAACATTCGAATTATATATTGTTCAAAAAATATCTATTTATACAAAATACCTCAACATTTATCTTTTTAAAGGCTAACTGAATAAGTAATTAAAATCTGGATATGTTTTGAAATCTCGACCTTATATAAAGCTAGAAATTTTATGTTAGAAATTCCATTTGAAATTTCGAAAAAAAAATGCATCGCGCAGTTAAAAATTATTTACCATAAGTTTTAGCAATTGTTTGACTATAATAAAAATTTCAAATTTTTTATTATATAGCTTCTTTGGTATCTTTTAATATATTTCGGCCGCGGTAGCCGAGTGGTATAGGTATCGGAACGTGGCTTGCTTTGTCACGAGTTCGAGCCCAGTACCACTAAAGACCCGCCGTGTAGGGCAGCGATGCACTTTAAATCTGTCGAGAGCTGAAACGTCCTCCCGTTGGTGTGGTGGGGTAGTTAGGAGAGGGGGTGCCAGCTCAGGTGTCGTCCACGTCACTTGACCATGGTTCAAAATTACGTGGTCCGTCGCCAAAAGCCCTCGTGTAGCTGAACAGTGCGACGTTAATATTCAATCATTCATTTAATATATTTCGAAGATTTTATACAATTCGGTTGAAAACCGCATGCTAAGAGCAAAAAATATACTAAAAAATTGATGAATATACAATTACAATGAATTCTTACATAGAGAAGCAAAACTGAGAAGCTAAAGCGTAGGAATAAAAATTTTGAGTATATCTGAAGTAGTTTTCGAAATATTTATTTTAAAGTTTAGAAAATTTGAGTGCGTTATGTTATACTTGATATCAATTAAATGGTTAAAATAATGTGTGTGTTAATATTAGTCATGTAATCGTTTGATGACATTCATATACTAATAAAAATTATCATGGTCATTGATGCGAATGTCAAGAATTTTATGTAATTTTTAAATTCAGACATTAAGATATTGATGTAGAAAATATAAAACGACCATCTAAAATACATGAAAATGCAGTCTGCTATAAAATGATCTTGACAAACAAAATCCGGCATTTTCACTTACTATGGCAGAGCCGGCTTAGTCAGGGGCGATCTGGAAAAACAGAGAGAGAACCACGGTTTTGATGGATGCCGCTCAAGCTTTTAAAGCTCCCAGGAAAAATTATATATATATATAAATTACAAATGCAAAAATAAATCTTGTAATTTTCCATACATTTTTATAACAACGAATTGTGGAATTGGCTTCCAATACATTGTTGTGTTTGACAATATCTAAGGTAACCAACCCTACTTTAGATAGATTTGTACTACTTTTTCGTAACCGTATTCCTTTTAAAATTAATTCGTGCAGCCGAAATACACCTTTTGTACCCTTAAAAATTTATGTTAACTATAACGGTTAATTTTAATTTATGCAACTTGTGAAATGTTCATAATTAACCATTTCCGTCTAAACAGTTTACATGAAAAAAAAAGTTTGGACTCCTTCATTCATTAGGGATTTATATAAGATTCTAACATTAAATTTTATTTTTCACCGAATAGGATTGAGTGAAAGTGTATAGTGCTTCCACACCACAGGTCTGGGGTTGTATTAACGGGCTGGGCAAGGTCGACTCTGCCTTTCATCCCCGCTACATTGGGTCGATAAATGAGTACCAAGCTTGCTTCGGGTTTTAAACACTGAAGGTCTCTCTTCAGACAGACTACCAAATCGGGGGACATCTGTTCATGCACCTCAGCGTCCAATGGTCACGTGTATTATGATGGGCCCAGTAGTTCCTGGCCCTCATGGATTGTTGTGCTTCTGAGTTTGAGTCTTAAGTTTGAGGATTACCTCACTTTGGGGATACTCCTTAGATAAACATGTATTTCCACTCATTTGCAATTAAACATTTTTCTTTCAATTACGTTTATTTCAGAAGGAAATTTGATTTTTCAAATGTATTTGCTTAATAACATGTATATTTGTGTATTATATTAAAAATTTGATCAGTCCAAAATTGCATGTTTTTAGCTCCTCTAAAAGCTTTTAGGATTTTACAACTGATCTTACAATCCATATACGTTTTATAGTAGTATATTTAAAAATGATAAGGACATTTTTACGACTGTGAGAGCTGTGTTATGCCTCGTTTATAAATATAAAAAATTGCATTCAGCTACAGTTTTTAAAATGTACAGAAATAAGTGGAGCAACAGGATACTTACATATTATGAATCTTTTGACTGCAGTAAGATATATTTATATTTCAGTTTCTTTACAATTTTGAATAGAAGTTGTAAGCCATTTTGCGAATAGTTTGATATTGAGTATAAACCCATAGGCTGTTTAATATTGTAAAGTGTTTTACTTTGATACCAGCACACATTAAAATAAGGCTCATTTGCAGTTATATGTTCAGCTTCAGTGATATTTAAATTTTCAAAAATAGTCTACACGTACGAAAACATTCTTTCACAACCGCACACCACATCTCTTTCTCATACTATATCTTCCCTACAGCAGGAAATATTTGTGTATACTGAAAAATTTAATACAGGATACATTTCCAAGTGTTAAATTTGTTTTTAAAATTTGGTATGAATACATTGTGAAACTGTCGGTTAACTTCACTGAACAAAATTGTTTTAAGTGTACTGTTTTGAAAGACAAGATTAATTAGGGAGAATTTTTCCCACAATAGAATTTGTAATGACTGAATTGTGTGTAAATGTAGTTATCGATGTGTGACATTTTTCCTTGTAATAAAAGAAACAGAAAGATAAGAAATTTAACTTGAGTAGAAAATGGTTAGAAGTACTGTCATGCGCATTTGAAGAAGTATATCCCCCATTAAAATTAAATTTATTGACTGAATGTGTGTTATGTCCATCACAAATGCCGATGTAGAAAAGGAATTTTTATTTAATACAAGAAGTTCGAAAAAGAGAACACTAGGAAGGAAAATTTAAATTTTTTCCGAAAAATATTCAGTTAACATAAAAATATCTTTTATATGATTTTAATTAAAATAAATTAAAAGTATTGAAATCCTTTTTTATGCTATTTTAAATTAAAAATATAACTGAATATAGAGAAATATCGGTTTTATTTTATAAATATAATCATTGTATGTAATATTTATTCTGTTATTGTTTAAAAATGAGATAGGGCCTTTGCTCTTTTTACCTCATTACTTTTTTAAAAAACAGGAAAGTGAGCGCGTTTTCTTACTCTCATATTCAAAAATGAATACAGGATGCTTTTTTCTGGTTCAAATCGCAATACCAAATATTTTATATATATATATATTTTTTAATTTTTAAAAAATGACAGAAAAATAAATTTTATTTGAAGAAAATATAATTATTTTTCAACTGCTAACATACTATTTATTTCATTTTTTCCTCTTTTTGTTTACCTTTCATTTCGTTTTTAATTTTACTGTGACTGAACATGTAGGAGAAAGAAACACCGTATCTTTTTCAAAGAGGATTGATCAAGATAGGATATCTATGCTTTCAAAGAAGATTGCCCAAGGCAACTTAAGGCTGTTTTCGGTCAATGTTAAAGGATAGGGATGAAACGGCAAAGACATTTGTGGGCAGGAAAAAGCTCCAATAATAATAAAATTTTTATGAATATAAAGAAAATAATTGTTTAAAGGATAGTGTTTCTTGAATTTTGATTTTTTGGAAAATTACACAGTTTTCAGCATTTTTGCAAAATGAAATTTGACTTTTCTATGTTAAAGTATAGGAGGTGGAAACGCAAAAGACATTTTAACAGAAAAAAAATTTTTTTTAGAGTAGAATTAAATAGTATATAAGAAAGCAAGCTTCCCTCTTTGGACTAGTGTAGCCAGAATTAAGTTTTATGTTTTTCTTAATTAACTTTTTTTAAATTTTAAGTTCATTCTGATTTATTTTTGGCGTAGTTAGGACTATCTCAAACAGATGGCACCACCATCGTTTGAAGAGCGAATTTATTCTTGGCTACGAATACTTATTTTTTGGCGATATCTTTCTGAAATATAGTCGCCAGCTGAAATTATGGTAACTTGCAAATAGTGGACAATGGAAAAGGTTTATGATGTACAGAGATTTAACATCTCAAATCTGACGAACTTTCCGATTTAGGAAAGTTTTTAAATATTTTCTGCATGTGTGCTTTAAAAAAAAAATCGTTTATAATTATACTGCTTAGATTTTTTTTTTGTCATTGAAGGAATGTCTGTAAGAATATTTAAATTCTGCGAAATGACTTAACGAAGAATGAAAGTATACTTACTTTATACTTGATCGAAAGTTGTGAATTAACTCACAATAAGAACACAAATTACTACTCCTTACTCACAAATTAAAATTTTAATCTAGTTATTGTAATGCAATTATTATTATTATATTATTATTTTCTTTTAATTAACAAAAAAAAATTTCCCATCGATTTTATATTTGACGTAAAACTTTACCATAAACCATTGGAACAATTATTAACACAAAATATTGTTTTCTAATTTAATTAACAGAAACTTATTTTTTCATTTAATTATGTTCAGATTCTAAGCCGCACCCCAAATTCTCAGCACATTTTTGTGAAAAAAAAATAGTGTAAAATATATTATCGATATATGATATATTTACGGAATGAAAAGTGGCTGCGATACCCTAGTGGTCAAGGTAACGTACTCGTGGCTGGCGTATCATGAGTTCAAGCCTAGTACCGCTGAAATTCTGTCGTGTAGGGGAGCGATGAACGTTAAATCTGAGAGCTCAAACGTCCTCTCATTGGTGTGGTAGTTAGGAGATGGGAGGTGCAAGCTCAGGTGTCGTCCTCGTCACTTGACTATGGTTCAAAGTTACGAGGTCCGTCACCAAAAGCCATCGTGTAGCTGATCAATATGAAGTTTATATTCAATCACTAACTAAACGAAATAAAAAAAATAATAAAGGTGAATTAATAAAAAGTGAATAATTAATTTACTTTACCAGCATTAAAAACTTTTTTCAGTCTTCGAATCTAAGCTGCACCAGAATTTTTGTAGCCTAAGCATCGGGAAAAAAAGTGCGGCTTAGATTCGAATAAATATGGCAATATCGCGATTTTAAAGTCTTTCTATCTTTAAATTTTTGCCTTTTTTTCTATTAAAAAATACTGTCTGGCATCCGGCATTTTGAACATTTTCAATAACTTGTGTGATCAAGTTCTTGACTAAATTTTTAACATAATAGAAGTTGGGATTTTTCTTTGCGCATTACATTTTACACATATAAAATTTAGAATTAATGTTAATTCAAATTTTATCCATTTTAGTTAAATATATGATAAAAAATTTTAAGTAGTAAAATTTTATTATGAATTCTTTATGGAAAAAGAAATATGTTGGGCATTACGATATGAACATATATTTATTGCTCATTGGAGTTTTTATTTTATTACTATAATTAAAATATTGATTTTTATTACTAGTTCATTTTTGAATTAGAAAGTAAAGCATTCAGAAAAAGATATATCTGCTGAATAAACTTTTAAAAACACTAATTTTTAAAAAAATTGAAACTTAATTTTCTAAATAATTAAACGGTGTTTTCATTTTTAAACCCAAATATTCATAATTTTTAATTTTGGAAGACTTTTAAAATGAATGATTTATTTTATAAACGAAGGAAAAATATAACTGTTATAATTAATAATGTTTGCTTTTTTATCTCGTAATTGTGGATCAAATTGTCAAATCAATTTTCAAATGTTAAAAAAAGTTTTACATTTCTTATTTTTTCTATTCATTTTCTCAGGAAATATCATAATCAGTTAAGAGCAATTTATACCTTTTTTTCGGGGGGAGATATTGAATCTATCCACTAGAAAACTTAAGTCAATCTAATTATTACAAAGCTATTTTACCATAAATTATTGTTTAAAAACAATCTGTTACTCAGTATAATCACTATATGATAAATTACTTTGCCGTTTTGTCAGCCACAATACCGTTTAGCGTCCTTTCAAAGGCATCTCGTCATGTCATGAGGTCAACATCTCATGGTATTTTTCAAGCACTTAATGCATTCTTTTAATTTTAAATTTTTTATTTCTATTACTGTCCTTAAAAATTTTTTTTACTTTTAAGTACTATTATTTAAAAAAATGTAAGAGTCATAACACTCGAAATCCTAATGGCGAGAGGTTATAGCTCGGAAGAGCTAAGTACTCTGGTCATCCACCCCACGATGTATAATATCTCATGGGAATTTCACTTCAGAGGGGACCGGAAAACACTTGTTGGTCCGAAGTCTTTTGGAAAGAAAAGTACAAAAAAGCAATAAAAGTTTCCAATTTCTTTCCTATGTACTTAAACAGAAAGAGAGGAAGAATAATTTATTTGGATTCCTACATAGAATGAAACTATTATTTTGTTACCAAATATGCCCAAAAATTAAACAATAATGCAATTTTCTTTGATTTAAATATAATGTTAACTTCCAAATTGAAAAATTGTTATTGACATATATTCATTAAATAAACATAAATTTCTTAGAAAAAATAAAGGCAATGTTTATATACTATATGCTTGATAATTAATTGCCAGCCTATTTTCTCTCCCTTATAATGATATTTTAATCATTCTCTAAAGTTACAAAAGTAAATTTTAATTTCAAAATATCTTTCTTTCTTTCTTCCCTTTTTTTTTTTTTTTTTTTTTTGCTGAACATGAAATAATTTTTGTAATGCTTATATTTTCATTTACGTACCATTTCTTATAAAAATATTTTTTGAATTTGAAAAATATTTTATATGTAAAATAATGGTCAAAACCATAATTAACCAGTTTTTTAATGAAATAGCTGCATACTATCTCAGAAAAATATCAAAATTGATAACTTTTAACTTTTTTAACATTTATATATATATACAATGCTGGACAATTGCTAAGGACGGATCACAAATTGCTATGTAGCATAACATTAAGCGAGACATGAGGCCTAGTAGGATAAAATATAGTTGCCACACTGTTCAGACATTAGAATAAAGAATATTTATTGTTCTGGAAAGTACAAAAGCTGTTAAACATCTGAAAGAAAAAAAAATGTTCATTTGATCTGCGTACGGAGAAATGGAACAATGCATCTAAAGTCAGCAGGCACCTTAAAGAAAGGTATCAGTACGGGATATGTCCACCGTGGAGTGTGATGCAACATTCCACATGTCGTACCATACTTTGCACAACATTATCCAGCAGCTGTTGAGGCAATTTATCCCATTCCTCAGTGAGTGCACGGATGAGGGTGTTCTTGTTTGTCGGAGGATAGTTTCGACCAGCAACTTGCCTCCCCTAAGCATCCCACACATTTACAATGGGGTTTAGATCTGGAGAACGCACTAGCCATACGAGACGTTGAATACCCTCGCTGTCTAGACAATCCTGAACAGCGAGTGTTCGATGACATGTTGCGTTGTCGTCCATAAAAACAAATTTATCACCGACAGCACCACGGAAAAGACGAACATGAGGAAGTAGAACTTCATCAATGTATCGTTGGCCCGTCCTAGTCCCATTCGCAATCACATGTAGGAGCGTGCGGCCATTGATCATGATGCCGGCCCACACCATGATACTGCATGTCGGATATCGGTCCTTTTCCTGGATATTTTCTGGATGATAAGCAGTACCACTCTCGCGCCAGATCAGTTGGCGTCTACAATCCGATGACAGACTAAACCTACTCTCATCTGAGAATAGTACGATGCCCAGTCCTGTTCAGTCCAATTGGGATGCTCACGACACCATTGCAAACGGGCAGTACGGTGCTTTCTGGTCAATGGGACACACACAACAGGTCTGCGTGCGTATAGTCCTCCTCCCCTCAAACGTCTGGCAACAGTTTTTCGGGAGATCTGCTTTCCTGAGGCAGCAAGAAACTGATTTGCTACCTTCTGAGTTGTGGTGCGCCTGTTCCTTTTTGCTGATAGGACGATATATCTGTCTTCTGCAGGCGTCGTACTTCTAACACGACCTCTCCCGTGCCGTCTACTACACATTCCAGTAGTTTTAAATGACTTCCACAGACGTGAAACAACGCTGTGAGCGATGTCGAACTCCCTGGCAACATCTGTTATTTTTTGCCCTTCTTCGATCTTTCCAATAATTCGGCCACGCATAAAATCATCTATGTGATGTCGGGAAGACATGGCAAAAATTTTAAGTTCGTCTATTAAATCTTTCCTGTAAAACTTTGACTTGAAACAACAACTGTCCACACGCGTCAACACCTTTAAAGCTCTTATGAACGCTATAACGTGATGAACAGACGTGGAAAAAAAATTTGCATACTCATACTTCTTCTTACTAATATCCCACACTTATTCTAATTTTCCACATTTTGCTTCCTTTCATTTTGTGGTTGCTATGGATGATAGTGTTATCCGTCCTTAGCAATTGTCCAGCAGTGTATATATATATATATATATATATATATATATATATATATATATATATATATATATATATATAAAACTACTTTTTTAAAGAAAATTCTATTCAAAATTGTTTCCCTTAAACCTTTAATAATGTAATACAGGTGTAAGTGTATACCTAATTGGAAATTTCTGAAACATTTTTTTTTTGTACATAAGAACTTTATTTTGTAATACTTTTAGAAACATTTATTATTCCATTATAAAAGAATATTAAATCGTTTTTCTTTATATGTAGTGCCTACTAGATTGTGAACATTCCATTGTCTACTGTACCGGGACCAACAAAACAAATTTATTCACGTTAATACATTGCTTTTGCACAACTAAATCATTTTGTAATGGAAAATGAACTTTTTTTATTTGTGGATAAAAACAACTATAATCAAGGAGAGCGAACAACTTATTGACATTTTAAAAGACATTTGACGGTAAAATCTATATTAAAACAAGAACAGCTCCTAAAATTTAGATTGCAAAATACATAGGATTTTTCCATAGTTAGAAACGAATAAAGCATTCATAACAAATTATCAGAATCCATGAGTCGAAAAAAGTAAGAAAGCCATTTTAGATCTCTCTCATGGTCAAGATTCAACACTATTTTACTCCCCCGCCCCCAAAAGAACAAGTATTTCGTTTCACAGTCGTAAAGACTGTGGCCCTCTCCCCTGCGGAGAAAGGGGAGGATTCTATTGAAGGAAGTGCGCTACACACACACAGAGAATTTTTTTTCTTGCCTTTTCGAAATCAACCAAAAGCGGAGAGCAGAGTGCACGCGATCTTCTCTTTTTCAAACAATCAAATCTCACCAGCAATGACATCCAATAATTCACAAAATAGCTGTAAATTTATGTTTCGAGATATCTTTCCGATTTTTTCGAAATTTCGCAATTGTCCATAATTCTGGAGATCTTCGTATAATAAGGACCATTATAAATTTATCATCTTCCATCCTCTCAAAAATTGACACATTTGTTGAGTAATTCAGGGTACCACTGAGAATTGTACCTCTCGTGAAATAGGTTGCCAACCCTGTTCTATTGTATAAAAGTAAAATTGTATCATACTGTTTGTTCATTAAAACGTAAAATTTAATTTTTCATTGCTTTAAATCCACCTATTCTTCCTTTAAAAATCATTTGTTCAGGAAAAAAAATTAAACAGTTTCGTTCTGTACATCATTTATCTAGAGAATTGATCGACAAACTGTGTTCCACGAGTCCCAATAAAAAAAAATGGGAAAGAAAAATTACAAATATGTATGCAAAATGGATTTATGTTCTCATGAAATTCGGTTAGCCACAATTATCTAAAGATCTTTTTAACTTTTTATTGTAATATAATAAATGAATTTTAAAACTTTATTTTATGCAGTAGATTGTGAATATACTATTATTTGCTATCCCGAGTTCCACGAAGTAATTTTATACTAGTTAGTACAATATTTTGAAACCTTTTACATTTGTGGGGGAAAAACACCTATAATGAAGAAGATAAAAAAAATTATCGACATATGAACAGATTCGATGCTAAAATTTAAATTTAAGCTAGAAGACCTATATCTTAGGTTACCAATTCATGCCATATACGCAGAATTTCTCACACAGCTATGAACATTTTCATGCCATTCACAAAAATGTATTTAGAAAGTGAAAAATATTTTTAACGCGATAGGCAACAAAAACAAAATACAAAAACGAATTGAACACGGAATATGAAATGCTACTGCAGATAATTTCAAAAAGCTTATACATCGATAGTTTGTGTAAAAAATTGTGAACACATATCTCAGTTACTAAGTATAATGCATGTGTAGGTGACATTTGAATCACAAATTTATATTATCAATGAGTAAATAACATTAAAATTACATCATAAAATTTTTTAATAAAAAATATAATATTTTTTTTTTAAATTGTCTTTTACATATAATATCAAAAATATGTTTATCTATATACTTTAAATATTATTTTTAAGATATATTCCCTTCAGCGAGGAAGGGGATTCCTCGAAAACATGTTACAGTTCTAGGAATTCCAAGAGTTGAAAAAGTTTGACGATTGACCAATGTCCAGAAATGAGAAGTCTTTCATGGTCAAGATTCACTCTGCTGCTTTAACCCCCTTCCCCGAAAAAGAAAAAAAAAGAGCTAACATTTATTTTACCAGTTTTACGACTGTCACCCCTCCCTTAGCCCCCGCGTGTTCCCTTTCGCTGAAGGGGAGAATTTCATTGAAAAGGTTACCCGAGAGAGAAATTTATTGCCCATCTTGGGAGTCTTGAGACAAATATTTGTGCCAAAAATTTCGCAATAGCCAACGCCATCTAGATGTCATGTAAGGTGTTAAACTAATGGCCCGCCATCACCTTAACAGCTAGCTGTAAACGATTGATCTCTTGGTTCTTACTTTTCAAAGGCACCGAACTGGGTCGTAAAATTTTCCCCGTTCGACCACCCAAGTTCTAAAAGGGGAAAGGAAAAAAGTCTGTTGCATTTTTGAAGGGAATCGCAAAATAAGAGTTAAACGCTTTCGGAATAACTTTTCAGGAGGAAGGTGTCCAGTTAGAGGGTTAAGGACTAAAAGGAGGGAAACAGGCTTTCCCTGACTCCACGTGTACACCTCTTTCCCCGGTTGCGATCCAGGACAGAAGAGCGAGGGGAACGAGTTCCCGCTTCTCTAAAGAACAGGTGGTGCCAACTGGCTGCCACTAATCATCAAGGGAAGGCAGGGTTTAAACGTAGTTGTTACACATTTTAAATTTTTAACTTTCTCTTTATAAGAAAACTTATTGCGTGTAAATTAGGCATAGCGTGTAGAGACAGAAAATTTAGGCTTTTCATTCCATTTAATTAAAAACTATAACACAGGCAGTATGTAATTCAATTTTTGTCTTGTTCAAACTCGAATTTCATTAGGTACAAAAAAAGAATAGCTTCCACAAATATATGTATTTATATATGAATAATTACATTTAGAAGTATAATGTAATTGTGAAATCCACTTTTTCATCACTTTATTTGGCATAAATTTGGTAACATATTGAATCGAGTTTATACATTATATGCGTAGATATATGATGGAAGGATATATACTATGGAAGGATATATACTAATATCCGTTTGAAAATGAGTTTAATTTATAAGCTGATCTAGCTTTCAAGTATGAGAAAAGAATTGCTTCTAGTTAATTTTGGAAGTCTGCTCTTTCATTTTTACAGAGAGAGAGTTTGACATAAAGTGAGAAAATATTAAACTTTTAAAAATTTTCCGTTTATATTAAAAAAAGTATCAGAGAAACTCGATTCATTGTTAGAGTGAAAACCATAGCTTCCGGTCAATCCATCATTCGACTTGTATCATTATGAATATGTATACATATTGAATTGTTATTAATAAAACAAGTATTTATATACGATTAAAATGTAATTTGATGCCCCACAGAATGAACGAAACAAATAACCGATTTGATAAATATCTATCAATGAATATTCAGTGCACAAGATATTTAAAATTATAAATAAACATTCTACTTTGTAGAATAGTAAACTAAATATATACGAAAATAGGCATTTCAAATCACTTTAGTAAAAGCTTTTTATTCTGTATCAAAAACTTACCCTTTCGATTTATAGTCATAACATTTTTGAAAGATCGGACTAAATTACTTATTGGTTATATTTAAAATACTTATTCGTAACATCTATAAAATGTACAATAGAGGAGCTGCTTCTCTTTTGAATTTCCGTGTCATGAGTAATCGTATTATTTAAATTAATCCAGTATCGTTTCGTTAAAAACCCGGAGCTTCAAAAAACAATCTGCTAGTAATCGTATAACTTACCACTGCAATTACATAATTTTACTTTTTATACAAAAAATAATGAACAAGTAAATTATTTAATTTCATTTAAAATAAATTTGTTCCATGTATTTAAACTTGTTATTTCGAAAGATGGTTATATATTTTTTTATGCTTTCGAAAAGAATCCAGGTTTAACCGTGCGAATAGGTCCACGTCTACTGAGAAAATGAATGATTGGCATCGTATTCAAATCAAACGCTGATATTGGCGAGAAATTTGCTAAGCTCTGTAACCCTGCAGAATGTCATCCCCTCTGTTTCCTTCCCCTCTCCTCTTCTAAAAAAGTGCTCTTTATTTAACGACTTCCTTTGTTTTCCTCCGCATGTATTAAAACACTCCCTTAAATTTCAATACCTCGTAAGTGAAAGTATTTCCTTTCAGTCACAGTGCATGCAACAACAAAAGGAGTATTCTGTAGTTAATAATTTTTTTTTGTAATTTAGTTAATTGCATTTAAAATGAATTTTGAGACTTTTTCCCCTAAAATAACCACATTCCAATAAAATTTTTAAAATGCTATTATTTTTCAAATGCGTTTTAATTCATCAGTAAGTCTCCGCGTGCTACTGCAAAAACACCGATGTGGCACTTGTGCTGTGGGTTGGCCATCCCTGTTTTAAGGTATTATATATAATTGTAAAATTTGATGTGGATGAAGAACTCGTTAGAAAAATAAAATGCTTAATTTAAAAAAATTGCCAAAAAAAGTTTTAGTTAACCAAATGGGAAAAAAGAATTAACTAGTATTTTATTTAATGCTAATTCAGAAACTCTTTCAAGTAGTATAATTTTAGCGAAAAATATTGATATTTGTAGTATGCATTTCGCCTTGTTTGTTTCCAATAAAAGAAGTTTTTGTTTGGAGACTCAAAATTTAGCTGGCTTTCAAATTTCAGTCTCAAGTGTATATTATTCAGGATACTTATGTACTATTGCATCCATTTTGGTGACATTAAACGAAACTGTACATATGCTAAAAAAGGAATGAATGCTAATATTTAGCTTGTGTTGGAAAACTAAGTAATTATAATTAGATAACAATCAGTAAAATAAGAAGCAACTAATTATTATTACATTACTAATTATTATTATTTAACAATGAATGTATTATTACATTATTTTGAGCACAACAAGTATTTTTTTTAATCAATTTCGATACTTTAGCTGTAGCGTCATAGCAGCAATATTTGCTCCTAGAGAATCGCACCATAATATATATACAACAAAAATTCTTACATCATTTATTTGAAGGAAGTTGATTCTCATGGTGAAATTTTAGTTGTGCTGATGCTAATGCTCAATTCGTAAAATGAGTTGGGTGAAATTTATTATTTTCTTAAATGTAAATATCTGTTATCTTTTAGGTCATTATATATGTTTCCTATATTTTTAACATTTTTTTGTCGGGAAGAAACGCATCAATGTTGACAGTTTGTTCATAAACTTTTTGTACAAAGTAGGTCCTGTTTATATATTCTTTTTGTATAATATTTCACCATTTTTTTCTGTTTTTGATTTAATTTTTTTACAATTGAAATTTTTCTTTCCATGTATTTTTGTAATTTAATTTGTAAAGGTGCTATTTACATCCTTTTATCTCAATTTAAAAAATGAGAAGCTCATATGGTGGGGTATCATAAAAACTTGTTTCGTTAAGGACAATAGTGTAAAGAAGAAGGGGGGTTGAGGGAAATCAAAACCCCACCATTACAGTAAGAGATTTTTAATTTTTATAATAAAATTTATATTTCTCTAGGGTGGATCATGGTTAGATGAAAAAATTATTATTCAACTGAACCTTTCTCTTCAGAAAAGATATTCTATGATATGGAGATGAGAAGAAAAGAAATTTCAAAACTAAATATGGTCACAATAAGATGGATTTTTTGAGAAAATGATTAATACCTTTTAATTTTGGTTTCGAAATTTTAAATTCAAAATAAAATTATCTTTCTGCAATACAAAAAATTCAAAAGTGACTATTATTATTGAGTACCAAGAAAAATAAAAAGTAAAATGCGTATTGCAACATTTATAAGCCCTGCGCTGTCTCGCCACACAATTTAGAGCCGGTCGCATCCAAACTTTTTTTCTGTTTTGCTTTATCATGCACCGTAATTTTAATAGTAGGTATTATTGAAAATTTTATACTAAAAACCTGTTAAATGTACCGGTTGTTTACTTCCTGTTATTTTGTAGGTGTTGATTCATTGCATAATTATTAGTGCATTCAAAATTGCACTGGCGTTGCCAGTCCTGAGTGGGAAATGTCCTTGTATGAAAACCGTAGTTCTACTCTGTCGTTTTCCCGATAGATTCAGTCACAGTAAAATTAAAACAAAATGTAGGGTAAAAAAAACATGAAATAAATGGCGTGTTAAAAGTTGAAAAATAGTTATATTTTCTTCAAACAAAATTTATTTTTCTGTCATTTTTTAAAAATTAAAAAAAATATTTTGTTATTGCGATTTGAACCAGAAAAAAGCATCCTGTATTCATTTTTGAATATGAGAGTAAGAAAACGCGCTCACTTTCCTGTTTTTAAAAAAAGTTATGAGGTAAAAAGAGTAAAGACCCTATCTTTTTTTTAAAACAATAAAACAATAAATGGTGCATATTTATGAAATAAAACAGATGTTTCTCTATTCAATCATATTTTTAATTTAGAATAACATAAAAAATGATTTCAATACTTTTAATTTATTTAAATTTAAATCATATAAATGATATTTTTATGTTAATTGAATATTTTAGGAAAAATTCTAAATTTTGATTCCTAGTGCTCTCCTTTTCGAACTCCTTGTATTAAATAAAAATGTCTTTTCTACATCGGCATTTGTGATGGACATAACACACATTCAGTCAATAATTTTTAATTTTAATGGGGGATATACTTCTTCAAATGCGCATGACAGTACTTCTAACCATTTTCTACTCAAGTTAAATTTCTTATCTTTCTGTTTCTTTTATTACAAGTAAAAATGCCACACATCGATAACTGCATTTTCACACAATTCAGTCATTAAAAATTCTATTGTGAGAAAAGTTCTCCCTAATTAATTTTGTCTTTCAAAACAGTACACTTAAAACAATTTTGTTCAGTGAAGTTAAACGACAGTTCCACTATGTATTCATGCCAAATTTTAAAAACAAATTTAACACTTGGAAATGTATCCTGTATTAAATTTTTCAGTATACACAAATATTTCCTGCTGTAGGGAAGATATAGTATGAGAGAGATGTGGTGTGCGGTTGTGAAAGAATGTTTTCGTACGTGTAGACTATTTTTGAAAATTTAAATATCACTGAAGCTGATCATATAACTGCAAATGAGCCTTATTTTAATGTGTGCTGGTATCAAAGTAAAACACTTTACAATATTAAACAGCCTATCGGTTTATACTCAAAATCAAACTATTCGAAAAATGGCTTACAACTTCTATTCAAATTGTAAAGAAACTAAAATATAAATATATATTACTGCAGTCAAAAATATTCATAATATGTAAGTATCCTGTTTCTCCACTTATTTCTGTACATTTTAAAAACTGTAGCTGAATGCAATTTTTTATATTTATAAACGAGGCAAAACAGCTCACACAGTCGTAAAAATGTGTTTATCATTTTTAAATATATATTACTATAAAACGTATATGGATTGTAAGATCAGTTGTAAAATCCTAAAAGCTTTTAGAGGAGCTAAAAACATGTAATTTTGGATTGATCAAATTTTTAATATAATACACAAATATGCATGTTGTTAAGCAAATACATTTGTAAAATCAATTTTCCTTCTGAAATCAACGTAATTGAAAGAAAAATGTTTAATTGCAAATGAGTGGAAATACATGTTTATCTAAGGGGTATCCCCAAAGTGAGACAATCTTCAAACTTAAAACTCAAACTCAGTGGCACAACAATCCATGAGGGCCAGGAACTACTATGCCCATCCCAATATACGTGACCATTGGGCGCTGAGGTGCATGTACAGATGTCCCGATTTGGTGGTCTGTCCGAAGAGAGACCTCCAGTGTTTAAGACCCGAAGCAAGCTTGGTATTCATTTATCAACCCAATGTAGCGGGGATGAAAGGTAGAGTCAACCTTGCCCAGCCCGTTAATACAACCCCAGACCTGTGGTGTGGATACACTACCACTCGATCCTATTTGGTGAAAGATAAAACTTAATGTTAGAATCTTATATAATTCCCTAATGAATGAGGGAGTCCAAACTTTTTTTTCATGTAAACTCTTTAGACGGAAATGGTTAATTATGAACATTTCACAAAATGCATAAATTAAAATTAACCGTTATAGTTTACATAAATTTTTAAGGGCGCAAAAGGTGTATTTCGGCTGCACGAATTAATTTTAAAAGAAATAGGGTTACGAAAAACTAGTACAAATCTATCTAAAGTAGGGTTGGTTACCTTAGATATTGTAAAACACAACAAAGTATTGGGAGCCAATTCCACAATTCATTATTATAAAAATGTATTTAAAATTACAAGACTTATAGTTTTAGCATTTGTAATTTATATATATTTTTATCCTGAGAGATTTAAAAGCTTCAGCGGCATCCATCAAAACCGCGGTTCTCTCTCTGTTTTTCCAGATCGCCCCTGACTAAGCCGGCTCTGCCATAGTAAGTGAAAATGCCGGATTTTGTTTGTCAAGGTCATTTTATAGCAGACTGCATTTTTCATGTATTTTAGATGGTCGTTTTATATTTTCTACATCAATATCTTAATATCTGAATTTAAAATTACATAAAATTCTTGACATTCGCATCAATGACCATGATAATTTTTATTAGTATATGAATGTGTCATCAAACGATAACATGACTAATATTAACATATTATTTTAACCATTTAATTAATATTAAGTATAACATAACGCACACAAATTTTCTAAACTTTAAAATAATTTTTTCGAAAACTACTTCAGATATTACTCAAAATGTTTTATTCCTACGCATTAGCTTCTCAGTTTTGCTTCTATGTAAGAATTTATTGTAATTGTATAGTCATTAATTTTTTTAGTATATTTTTTCCTCTTAGCATGCACTTTTCAACTGAATTGTATGAAATCTTCGAAATATATTAAAAGATACCAAAGAAGCCATATAATAAAAAATTTGAATTTTTTATTATACTCAAACAATTGCTAAAACTTATGGTAAATAATTTTTAACTGCGCGATGCATTTTTTTTCGAAATTTCAAATGGAATTTCTAACATAAAATTTCTAGCTTTATACGGTCGAGATTTCAAAAAAAAATCAAGATTTTAATTACTTATTCAGTTAGCCTTTAAAAAAGATAAATGTTGAGGTATTTTGTATAAATAGATATTTTTGAACAATAATTCGAATGTTTTTGAATAGCTCGAACTTAAAATTGATTTTTATGTTTATTTATATGCATAAATGTTTCCGTATATTTTTGATTACCATTTATTCAAACATTCAAGTTATAAAAAAAATGTGTGAAAATCTTCATTCATGTTGTCTTTCATGTAAACTGAAGTTCAAGCACTTAAAATTCAAATGTAATTCGGTGTATTTTAACAATATTTAATTAGGCACTGTACTTAAACTTCCCTGAACACTTGGGCTTTGAAATCTAAGAAAAAAAAACTAATAAATCTTAATTAGTTTTTTTTTTCGTTATTATTTTTATCAAAGTGTAAGAAAATGTTTCAAATGATTTGATGAAGTTTAAATTTATTCATTTTTAGTGATTGGAAAGATTTCAAATTTTAAAGTGTTTGGTGTTTTATTAATTTTTTTTGGCATCTTATAATGAAATAATCATGTTTCAAAATCTGAAAGCATTGATTAAGATAAGAAAAATGAAGCGAAAGAATATACTTTAAAAAAGATAATTTGTCTAACTATATAAAATAGCAGATTGCACTGACACGCCCCAACTTGTTACAGTTTCAAATTAATATGAAACCAAAAGGGAATTGTAACATATTTTACTTATGCGTTGGGACTTTTCAAAACTTTTAAAATACGAAGTAACAAGTAAACACTTCCTGGGGTCTAAAGAAATCCCCCCGATTTTTTACGGTTGCCCCATGGTCAAAACACAGGGTTTCCTTCGAGCCATAAAACTTCCTCTGAGTGTCTTGTTGTGTTGCTTCCACCGTCCCCAATTATCTTTGAAGATGTTAAACCTTTAAAAGGGGGAAAGGATTTCAGAAAAGTGCGGCTAATCCGTTTTTGAAAACGTTACTTGAAAGCAGAAAAATCCGTGTAGTGCATTTTCGAAGCATCTTTACACAGACGGAATTTTCCGTGCTATCCGGTTAGAGGGTTAAATCACAATTTGATAACATTATAACTAATAACAATGACTTGAGCGAGTCACGAAAACTTTATTATTTGAAAGCGCCACTACAAGGTGATGCCAAACTACTTGAAGCAGTTGATGATTCCTTTGAATCGCTCATCACAGCATTAAAAACTAGATTTAAAAATAAGCGTCTCCTTACTGAGACTCATATTAATGCTATATTAGAAATAGAAAAGTTAACAAGCGAATCAGCTCGAGATATTAGAACCATGACAAATATTCTAAGCAAGAATATCAGAGCTTTAAAACTCTTAGGTTTTGAAAGCAATAATTTATCGGATCTTATAGATTGTGCTTAATATCATTCTGAAAAAAATAGATCGAGAAACTCGTAAACAATTCGAACAGTCTATTGATTCAAATCAAATTCCTGAATTATATACATTTAAAAAGTTTTTTAGAAAAAAGAAGCCAAACTATTGATATCATTAATCATTCTGCTCCTATTTTTCATAAACCAAAACAAGTACCCTTCCATAAAGGTAAAATCTTTCTTAATTCGAAGGATTCATCAAATTCTTGTGCAATCTGTAAACTGCCTCATTTGATTTATAAGTGCGGCGCTTATCAAAATATGAAAGTATCGGATAGATTTCATCAAATAAAACGCCTTAATTTGTGCATCAATTGTTTAAAGGAAGATCATAAAATTAACGAATGCAAATAAAAAAAACTCTTGCTCCGTTTGTAAAAATCGTCTTCATACATCGTTACCTATATTTGAAGCGATTCCTTCACTCCTGCCCACAACATTAGCTACCGAACTAAAATCCTTCTCGGATATGCAAGGGTCAACACCCCCAGAGAACTCTTATACGTTTTTCAACTGTGTGGGAGAAAAGAAAAATATTTTACTCCCGACTGCAATGGTTTACTTCAGATGGGGCAGACGGTCAGCTTTTCCCCTGCAAAGCGATTTTAGACTCAGGATCTCATCTTTCCTTCATTCGTCAACGGCTGGCTAATAAACTCCCCCTGAAGAAATGAGAAATAAACGCGTCTATTTCGGGGTTAGGTGAAATAATTCTTAGATTTAAACAAAAAGTAAATACGGGGATTCAGAATAAAAATGGAGACTTTTCAACACCATTAGAACTATTAATCGTCCCGTATATTACCACAACATTTATCCATCGCATGGATGCAACTAAAGTAAACATTCCTTCAAACATTGATCTCGCGGATAAAGATGTTGGTATACCAGGAGAAATAGATATTCCTATTGGGTTCGAACTGTTTTTTGAATTATTAAGACCCAATAAATTTCGATCACCATGCGAAAAATGGCTGTTTCAAGAGACCGTTTTTGGGTACATTGTTGTAAGGAGTTCCGATAAATTTGAGGAAAAATCATATTGTGGCTTAGCTATTAATACGGAAATAAATTCAGATAATCTTAATCAACAATTGTAAGCATTTTGGGAAATTGAAAGGGTAGATGAATCCTCAATAGAACACAGTTTAGAAGAAGAAATTTGTGAAACCCAATTTCAAACCATTCATTATCGCACTGAAGAAGGACGCTATGTTGTACAATTACCCCTTAAAAAGATCCATGCTGCTTAGGTAATTCAAAGTTCTTGGCTGAAGTTCGTTTGAATCAAATTTGGAAAAAAAGCTCTCCAAACATTATGAATTACAAATCCTTTATAAATCGTTCTTACAGGAATATATTGATTTAAACCACATGCAATTAGTAGCTGACCCCCTAGAAACAAATATTTCTTATTTTCTACCTCATCATGGAGTGTTTCGCCCCAATAGTAAAACTTCCAAATTTAGAGTAGTTTTTAATACCTCTTCGAAAACAACATCAAGTGTTTCTTTGAATGACGTTTTATATAAAGGTGAGATTTTGCAGCAAGATTTATTTTCAATTCTATTGAGATATAGGCAGCACACATTTTTCTTTACAACAGATATTTCAAAAATGTTTAGACAGATTTTAATTAACCCCTGTCATATCGAAATTTGCAGATGATTTTATGGAAAAACAGTGTTGATGGCCCTGTACAAACATACAAACTCAACATTGTAACTTACGGGACTACTTGTGTACCCTATCTTGCTACCCGAACCATTCAGCAATTAGCTAGGGACGAAGGAGAACATTATCCTTTGGCTGCATCAGTTACAATCAGAGACATTTACATGGATGATATTTTAACAGGTAGTTCAGAATTTCAAAAACTGTAATTAGAATTAATTAGTTTACTTAAAAAAGAGGGTATAAGCCTACATAAGTGGTGTTGCAATACTCCAGAATTATTGAATACCTAAAGAAGAGCAATCTTGGAATTTTTCCATTGCCAATCATCAGACCAAACAATTAAAACTCTAGGAATCAATTTTGAAGTCCACAATTTGATTATTTCTCTTTTAAGATCGTTGTGAACTAACGTGAGTTGTGTACAAAAAGAAAAGTTTTATCCGTTATTGCACGTTTATTTGATCCTCTTGGATTCTTGGGGCCAATTCTAACTAAGGCCAAATTACTATTACAGAGACTTTGGGTTTTGAAATTAGAATGGGATGTGAGAACCACTCTCCAATCCAATAGATTAAGAATGGAACGACTTCGTGTCTACCCTGCGAGTTATTCAAAGTATCCATGTCCCTCGACTCGTAATAGGAAAAGGCAGAGTTATTATCCATGGATTTGCCGACGCCTCAACAGCAACATATGTTGCTGTACTATTTGCTCAATCGATCTCAGAAGAGGATGTATCTACAAGACTCTAGTGCAGTAAATCTCGTGTCGCACCGGTGAAACCAATCACTATCCCTCGTTTGGAACTGTGTGCTTGTGTGTTATTGTCACAGCTCCTGGAAAAGATTTTACATTCCCTGACTCTACCTATACAGCAAATAATGTTACCTATTGTAGCATACAATTCATGGGATCTTTACCTGAGAGAGAGTAAACCCTAGTTTTCTTCTCCTGCATACAGGAATTGATTATTGTGGACCCTTTTTCATAAGGTATAAAAACCAGAGAAAGGGTACTTACCAAAGGATATATGTAGCCATTTTTGTTTGCTTAGCCTCAAAGGCCGTCCATCTCGAAATTGTCTCGGATTTGACCACAGACGCCTTCCTTGCTACATTGAAGCGTTTTGTGGCTAGACGCGGGAAATGTGCTACTATATCATCAGATAATGCCAAAAACTTTGTTGGAGCTAATCGAGAATTAAAAAGATTACATAATCTCCTAAAATTTCCCGAAGAAAAACTTTCTTCTTATCTTTCTTCTGAAGGGATTTCTTGGAATTTCATGCCACCTAGAGCTCCAAATTTTGGTGGACATTGGGAGGCAGGAGTTAAATCATTCAAATTTTATTTGAAAGGAGCTGTAGAAATTTAAATATGACTTTGGAAGAGTTCTTAACCATAATAACACAGATTGAAGGAATTCTGAATTCTATAGACCAATCACTCCTCTGTCAGAAGATATTGACGACTTGGAAGTGCTTACCTCAGGCCATTTCTTGATTAGAAGACCCATTACTTCCATTCTTCATGCTTCTATTAGGTGCTTGTTTCATAGCACTCTAATAAATACTCAAGTGTGTTGAGTTTTCATTTAATTCAAACATTAAACTTTATCAAAATCTACTGGAATTTTATTCTGCGTGTTCATTCAACGGCGGCAAAGCTAGATCTTCACGTTGTACAGAAATGCCACGTTTTTTAGTATTTAATACAGTTACGTTGCAGTTAAGCATATTACAATCAATAGGATTACACACGTAACAAATATAAAAAAAGAAATATAAAAATTATGAAAATCATTTTAAAATTAACAGAAATTAAATGCATTTATATAAAATAAGTTTAACAATTATTATTTAAGTTGAACATTTATTTGAATAGAATTAATTTCTATCTTGCCAATATCACGTTTAGCGGATTCGAAAAACAGTTGACAGGTGCAGCCATCTAGCGAGAGAAAATCTCTACAAAAACTGTCCTTTACATTACTCTCTTGCCAGTAACAAAGTTACGATACAAGAAAAAAATATATATGGCAGGGACAGTTTCAGACGTATTAAACAGATTATAATTTCATTTTTTTACAAGTTAAACTTATACAAACCGCTTTTAACACAACCATTACTAATCATTACATTACACAACACAAAATTACTACTACAGGATTGCTACAGAAGTCTTAGTGCACAAAATATGCTACAAGTTTAAAAATATTTAAACACAGGTACCTTCCTGTTTCTTAAAAAAAATACATGGAAAAATACAACTAAAATGTTCAGCAATTACTTTAAATGTATTTTTATACTGAGCAACAATCAAATTTAAACAAAGTCAAAAAAAGAGTACATATAAGATATTCAATAACAAAAGAAAAGAAGAAACTACAGAATGCTTTTGCAAATACACAAAACTCAGTCAATATTTGAACGTGGGAAACTAAGAAGTACATAAATATATTTTGCGAAAAAAAATCATTCATATTCCAATGAAAGTTAATATGCCATTAAAAAAACATTTCAAGTTACTCTGCAATGACAACACCTTAATTTTTGGACTATTATGAAACATATCTGAATTGACTCAACACACACACACAGTAAACACACGCAGTGGACTGTAATATTTTTAATCTCTCTCTCTACTCCGTACACAACCTCTCGGAGTGAGTGTTACACATACACTGACGTTTTTATTTACAAGCCGCTAGAGGGCGCTGTTCATTAACAGAACTAACATACCGCCCCACATTGCACTGGTTTAACCATGCAATCATTGTTACTAAATTAACATTCATATTGGTTACATTTAGAACACTTTACACACATTCAACACTTGACAATTCTCAAGAAATACAATTACATAAATCATTATATAAATTCAAGATTTCACAAATAACAATATTTTTTTTATACAAATACAAAATCACTTTACTAACAATGAGTAAATTTACACACCACCAATGGTACACTAAATGAAAAATTCAAATTATATTTAAGGATCTTCCATTGGTAAAACACAAATTTTTGATATGGCTCTTTTACATGTACTATACTGAGTTTTAATTTTCACTACACGCACTTTTTTATCTTCGCCATAATACAATTAATTCTACGATTCTACCTAATGCCCATTTATATGTTGGTAAATTTTCTTCATTTATTAAAACCAAGTCTCCAATTTTAACGTTATTCTTCTCAAACATCCATTTTCCTCTCTGTTGTAATTGATTCAAGTAATTACGACTCCAAAATTTCCACATTAATTAAACTATCTTAGTTATTTTTTGCCACTTTTTGAGATTACTCTCTTTACATTTTGTCAAATTAGGCTCTTCTAGCGAATTTAAAGACCTATTAATTAAAAAATGAGCTGGTGTAAGCACTTGGAAATCATCATCATTGTTTGATAGGGGGCAAAGCGGTCGAGAATTTAAAATTCCCTCAATTTGTACAGTGACCGTAAGTAGTTCCTCATACGTTAAATTAATTCCATTCACAACTCTTTTTAAGTGATATTTACACGACTTTATGGCCGCTTCCCAAAGACCTCCAAAATTGGGCGACCTCGCAGGAATAAATTTCCACTCTATTCCTTCTGCTGCTAAGTAATTAGCTAATTTTTCGTCTGGTTTTCTGACTATTTCAAGGAGTTTTTTAATTTCATTGCTAGCTCCGACGAAATTTTTACCATTGTCCGAAAACAGTTTTGCACATTTGCCTCTTCGAGCCATAAACCTTTTCAACGCGGCAATGAATGCTTGCGATGTTAAATCTGATACTAACTCAATATGTACCGCTTTAAACACAAAACACACAAAAATACAAGTATACACTTTAAACAAATTTCCTTTACGTTGTCCCTTTTTTTTAATGAAAAAAGGACCACAGAAGTCTACTCCTGAACAATTAAATGGATAATCAGTAATAAGTCTCTCTTTTGGCAAATTACCCATAATTTGAGTTGACACAATTGGTTTCGCTTTAAAACATACAATACATTTATATACAATTTTTCTGCACATTGACCTACCATTCAACGGCCAAAATTTTTCCCGAATATGATTCAGTAAAGATACAGTTGCCACATGTAAATATTTCTTATGAAAATATTCTATTATTATTAAAGTTAATCTATTATTTTTTGGTAAAATTATCTGGTGCTTTTTATCGAAACTTAACTCTAAGTTACACAATCGTCCTCCTACTCTTAAGACACCGTTGTCATCTAAAAAGGGATTCAATGTCTTTAACTTACTGTTTGGTAGCACACTTCCCTTACTTTTAAGATGGTTAATATCACTGGAAAATTCTTGCTCTTGCACCTTTTGACCAGATATGTCTCAGCTTTCTGAAATTCTTTTGTTGTGAGTGGACCAGCCACTTTATTTATTCCCTTTAAATTTTCCACGAACCTGAAAATAAAACTTAATACACGTAAAATAGTTATATAATTATTGCTTAGATTAAGAAGTTCGTTTAAAAAATCATTAACATGAATATTAAGCACCGATTGAAAGTTTTCAATTTGTTCATTAACACAGTTTTTCAGTTCTGAATTATATTCATCTAGCTTCTCTCTACAGTTTATAGTTCGATTTGGATAGTCATCACCTGAAAGAAATGTTGGTCCATTAAACCATAAGTTTTGTTGCAAAAGTTTCTCAGGATCGACTCCTCGGGAGACTAAGTCTGCGGGATTTTGATCAGATGGTACGTGTCTCCATAACTGATTAGGATAGAGTTCTTGTATCTTGGCAACCCTATTTTGAACAAAGGTCTTTAAGTCCATCGGTTCCTTTCGAAGCCACGCCATGACGATCATCGAATCCAACCAAAAATATACTTCAGCAGTTTCTAGTTGTAAAGCCGCTACAACTCTTTTCACCAGTTTTGCCAATAGCACTGCAGCACACAATTCAAGTCTGGGAATTGTCAGGCTTTTAATAGGCGCTACTCTCGATTAGCTTGTGATTAACCGAACTAAAGTTTCACTCTTCAAATTTTTAGATTTGCAGTAAACTGCTGCACCGTAGCACCGCTCTGAGGCATCAGCAAAGCCATGGATCTCAGTTACTTCTGGAAAAGCGACAAGAATACGCCTTGGTATCTCTATATTGTTGATATTCTCTAAAGATACTAGGAATTGTTGCCATTCTCGATATTCTTCAGCTGGCAGAAGGTCATTCCATTCCAATTTGCTTCTCCACAAACGCTGGAGGAAAATCTTTGCTTTGGAAATTACTGGTGCCATCAGTCCAACAGGATCAAAGATCTTGGCAATAGTAGACAAGACGTCTCTTTTAGTATAAGTACTGTCCAAACAGACTTTCACTTTAATCAAAAGGCAATCTAGGTTCGGTTTCCACGACACTCCTAACGTTTTCGTCTCTGTTAAAGTTGCAAAATTGTAATTCTGTTCGGGATCCGGTGACAAGTTCTCGTGATTGGCGCAAAGTTTATGCAACTCCATTCCAGCACTTTTCAAAATTCCTTTTAATTGTTGTCTGAGAACAATTGCCTCCTCTAACGTTGCAGCACCACAAAGGACATCGTCCATATACAAGTTGTTCCGTAAAACGGAAGCTACTATAGGGAAGTTAGCCTCTTCATCCATCGACAATTGGGTTAAAGTTCTCTGTGCTAAGTAGGGAGCACTTACAGTGCCATAGGTAACAGTTGAAAGTTCGTAAATTTTGGGTGATTCATGTTCACTTTCACACAAAATGATTCTCTGCAGATTACGCTGTTTAGGGTTAATTAATATAGTTCGATACATCATTTTAATGTCTGCTGTAAATGCATACGTGAAAGTTCTGAACCTGAGCATTTGCGCATATAAGTCCTCTTGTATCACTCCTCCATTATATTGAATGTCATTTAAAGATATTCCATTATCAGTTAACGAAGAACAGTTAAAGACAACTCTAAGTTTTGTTGTGGACTTTTCTGGACGATAAATTCCATGATGGGTAGCGTAGTATGCTATTTTGGGTTCAGTTTCGTTAGTCACTTCCTTCATGTGACCCTGTCTTTCATAATTTCTTAAAAATTCACGATATAAATTTAAATAATTATCATCTCTAGCTAAGCGATTCCACAGCGATCCAAGTCGTTTGAGGGCTATGTCTTTCGAATTACCCAAACACGAGGGTTCCTTTTTTAAGGGCATAGATACTACATATTTACCTTCTTTAGTTCTAAAATGAGTATTCGCGTAATGTTCCTCACAAAGTAGCCTTTCTTTATTTTTAACTATCGTTTCCTCAATCTCTTCTAATTTCCAAAATTTTTCTAAATTTTTATTCAAATCCTCATCACGAATCAAACCGCAGTGAATCTTAGTTTCATTTATTGAATCTAAATTACCCGTTACTATATAACCAAATACGCTGTTGACTAACAGTAATTGCGAATCTTTTATTTTAATTCTTTCCGGTTTCAATAACTCATAAAATATATTTGCACCTAATAATAAATCAATTTTGCCGGGAACATTAAATTTAGAATCCGCTAATTCCACAAAATTATAAAAATCAGAATTTATTTCTAACGCTTTCTGCGGAATAAAATCAGTGATTTTTTTTTAACTACGAGCATATCCAATTCCTTTTCGAAAGATTTATTTTGATTAGAAATCGCCACTTTAACACACCCATTTACTACCATAGAAGCATCATTTAAACACGAGATTAATGTATTTATTCTTTCGGTCTTAAGTCGTAATTTATTCGCGCACTCATTCGAAATTAGACAAGTTTCACTTCCCGAGTCTAACAAGGCTCTAAATGTCTGCCATTCTGAATATTTATCTTTCACTAGAATTAAAGCAGTACTCAAAAGGCATTTGTTTTTAAAACACGCCGTTGCCACGATCTGTGTTTCGTCTTCTTTCGGAACGAAAGAACTCAAGGCGAATCGGGGTTGTTCCTGGTTAACGTCTGTCATCGTCTCAAGGGCGAAGAAGGAATTCCCTTTCCTTTCTCTGGGGTAATGTAATAGTTTGTTTTGCGGTTTCGAGCAGAAACAATTTTTTGATCTACATCTACTAACGCTGCATTGAGGTGAAAAACATTTAAAACAAAGTCTATTATTTTTAACAAATTCTACTCTTTCGTTTACAGAAAACATTTTAAATTGTGGGCAAAATTGTAAAGCATGATTATTTTTACACAATACACATTTATCATTTTTTAACTCGGAAAAAAATACATTCGATGCATCTCGCGGTATTTTAGCATTAAATTTGTTTTGTTTATTATAATTAAAACGCTTGGAATTTTCACAAAAGGGCTTAGAAAATATCTCATTCTTAATTTTGCCTTTCTATGACAAATATATATCACACTCACGCTCTAACTCTTGTGGTTTAAAATATTTCTCTCCCTGTTTTATATTCATGTAAGACATTAATTCTCTGTCGAATGTGTTCATTATTTTATCCGATACAATTAACTCACACAATGATTTAAAATCATTCACATTGCGCAGCTGACAATAATATTCAAATGTCGCGCATAATCGTGATGCAAATTGCACATAACTCTCTGAACTTAATTTTTGCGCTTTCTGAAATCTATTATAGCATTCTTGTGGTGTGGAAGAAAATTCTTTTAATACTTAATCTTTAAGCTTACTATAATTATTTAACTCTTCTTCGGAAACATGAACAAGTAAATTATTCACTCTTTCACCTAGAATATTTAAAAGAATTTCGCATTTAAATTGTTCGGGAACCTCTTTTATTTTGAATGCTTTTTCAAGCGACTGGAAAAATAAATTATATGACTCCACTCTTGAAGGTACGGGTATTGTTAAAGTTTTCACGGACTTTAACAAAGTCTCAACATTATTATTGTCGGCAGTTTCAAAAACACTCGGATTTCGAATATCGGAATTTTCAATTAAATTCTTCTGGATATTTGCAAGCTCTAATTGTTTTTGCAATTGCGCTAATTTAATTCGTTCAAATTCTAATTTAGTTTCACTATCCAATCTCTTATTTTTAATTTCCGCCAAAGCATAATCGATTGCAGATTGAACTAACTCTTTATCATTTTTGTAAGCGTCACTATTTACAATTAAGTTTTTTAAGCCAGCGATTTTTGCTCCTTCTGGTACAGTTAAATTTAACTCTTCCGCAACGATTTTTAACTCATCTTTCCCTAATTTATTTAAAGACATATTTATGAATTAAGGACACTAATAGAAGGATCAATTAATTGCACCTACCTCCTCAGATCGCTGTTTCACGCTGCTCGCTAAAGTCAATCGTTCTCTATTCATACTTTGGCAATCACTTATATATTTTTTTTTTCACTGTGAATTTTGATAATCCACGGTTTCACAAATTCTCATTTCCATAAGGTCGTTTTCCTCCGGTGAGGTGGACCATGAATTGACTCAACACACACACACAGTAAACACACGCAGTGGACTGTAATATTTTTAATCTCTCTCTCTACTCCATACACAACCTCTCGGACGAGTGTTACACTTACACTGACGTTTTCTTTACAAGCCCCAAGAGGGCGCTGTTCATTAATAGAACTAACACAATGAAAAAAAACACATTCTGTAACACATTTAAGAGATGAGATGCCCACAAATTGTAATACTAATGAGAGAATTTCTATGGACAATGTAAAAAAAACAGTAGTAATGAATAATTATTTGTGACAAAGTTGAACTTTGTATAACATATATTAATTTAAATGCGAGAATATATATGGAAAATTTTACACCATGCTCTTTAATTTCTTTTTATTTTCAAAGCTTTTGTTTGATTTAGATTCTCACTGTTATGAAATTACACACAATTCTACTTTTGCTTACAACTTACTGATGAGGTTATATCAGGATAGTGGAAGAATAATTATTTAAATTTCACAATATTAGCATAATAACCATACATGTATATATAACCAATTAAGAGTCAATTTTCAATTCTAAAATCCAGGAATAAACATACATTGTCATTTTATAATCATATCTACAACATTTAAAGCAGTGTTTACTATAACTTTTTCACATGTACATGAATTGCATTACCAAGAGAATTATTACCAAATATATATTTAATCAATTAGATACATTTTATAAATGGTGATTTTCAAATTTACTAATTTTTAATAACTGTTTACTAGTAATAAGTGAAAGGAATTCAAACTTTAACACTTACATACATAATAGTTGCTATTTTGTTTATTCTCTAAATCTTACTGGTTTTTTTATCTTTCTGCCACAGCTGGTAGTAGATTGTTCATCAGGCATTGGGGAAAGTTCTTTCCAATTTGAAATCTCATTTTTTTCCCCAACACTAGTTTGTTCATTTTGATTGTCCACTGCTAACAAATAGGCAGGTTTCAGTCTATCTACAGAGATATTAACTGTTTTATCTTTGATTAAGATTGTGAAATACTTATACTTTTTTTGTACAGTATATGGTCCTTCATATGGTGGTTCTAATGCTTTTTTAACTCTGTCGATACGAATAAACACATGGGAACAGGATTTCCAATCTTTATGCACAAAGATATTTTGCTTCCTGTTGCTAGGAGACTTCAGTGGGTTTAGCTCTGCCATGTGTTGCTGTAATTTGGCAACAGAATTCTGTGTATCCATGTTAATAGTAGGGGGATCAAAAAATTCACCAGGTAATTTAATAGAAGTACCATAGACCATCTGTGCAATTGTGTAACTAATGTCAGGTCTTATGGCATCTCTTAATCCTAACAACACAGTGGGTAATGACTCTGTCCACCTAATATTGTTGTGAGCTTTTATAGCACCTTTCAAGGTCCTATGTAAACGTTCAACTTTCCCATTACATTGAGGGTGATAAGATGTTGTGTGGGCTACTTTAGCACCACATATTGCAGCTATGCTTCTAAATAGTTCTGCCTCAAACTGTCGACCTTGATCCGTGACTAATTTGGCAGGTACTCCAAACCTGCAAATCCATTTCTCATAAAATGCTCTCGCAACTATTTCAGCTGTTATTTCAGGTATAGGAATTGCTTCCATCCAGCAAGAGAATCGGTCAATGCAGGTTAAGCAATACTGCATCCCTTCTGAAGGCGGTAGTTTTCCAATGCGATCTATGTGAACTACACTAAACCTTTCATCTGGTTGTTCGAAGTCTCCTAATTTAGATTTTGTATGCCTGCTGACTTTACATTTTTGGCATCTAATGCAAGCTTTTGCCCATTCTCTGACTTGCTTTTTAATATCTGACCAGGCATATTTTTCAGTCATCAGTTTTACTGTAGATTTAATACCAGGGTGAGCTAAGCCATGAATTAGTTGGAATATTTGAAACCTAAATTTTTGTGGAATGTAAGGCCTAATTTTTTATGTTGAGATGTCACATCAAAGTTTTTTTCCAGATGGCAGTATCGAAGGTTTAAATTTTAGAGAATTGTTGTGCAATAATTTTTGCAACTCTTCGTCAGTAGTTTGCTCTTCTGCAATTTCTTCAAAGTTGATTTCAGAAATTGAATCAATTCTGGATAAGGCATCTGCAACAACATTATCTTTACCCAATACATGTTGAATGTTACAACTAAATTCTGAAATGTATTGAAGTTGTCGTTGTTGTCTTGGAGATGCTTTTTCATTTTTTTGCTTGAATGCAAAAGTCAGAGGCTTGTGGTCAGTATATATAACAAAATCATTCCCTTCCAACAGGTGTTTGAAATGTTTCACTGAAATGTATATTCCCAATAGTTCTCGGTCATAGGTACTATACCTTGTTTGTGTTTCATTTAGCTTCTTTGAGTAAAAAGCTATTGGTTTCCAACCCTCATTTTCTAACTGCTGTAGTACTGCGCCCACAGCAAAATCTGATGCATCTGTGCAAAGTGATAGGGGTAGTCCAGATCTTGGAAAGGATAAAAGAGCAGCTTCGGCAAGGTCAGTTTTGCATTTTTCGAAGCTTCTCCTGGTGACATCAGTCCAATGCACTTTTCTGCGGTCTTTCTTCTTCGCTCCTTTTAACAGTTCATGTAGAGGTGCTTGAGTCTTAGCAGCATCCTTTAGGTATCTTCGGTAAAAATTTATCATGCCCAGAAACGTCCGCAGGTCATGAATAGTTTCTGGTAGTTTGTAGTTGAAGATAGCTTGAACTTTTTCTGGCAATGGCCGAGAACCTTCTGCAGTGATCAGAAATCCCAAATATTCAACTTGGGCAGCTCCCATCACTGATTTGGAAACATTTATTCGAAGTCTATATTGCTGGAATCTTTCAAATACCATTTTTAGGTGTTCACTGTGTTCCTCTTCAGTAGATGAGGCAACAAGTACATCATCAAGATACGGAAAAACAAAGTCGAGTCCATACAGTACTTCAGTAATGAAGCGTTGGAAGGTTGAAGGAGCCTTCCTCAGTCCAAAACTCATAGTATTGAACTCGTACAAGCCAAATGGGGTGGTGATGGCAGTTTTTTCTTTGTCTTCTTCAGCAATAGGTATCTGATAATAAGCCTTTACAAGATCTATCTTGGAAAATATTTTTTTATCCTTCAGGATGTAATTAAAGTCCTCAATTCTAGGAATTGGATATCGATCTGGTATTGTCTGTGCGTTGAGTCGCCTGTAATCGCCACATGGGCTTAATGTGCCCTCTTTTTTCTTAACCAAATGCAATGGACTTGCCCATTGAGATTTTGAGGGTCTAATAATGTCGTTGTCCAGCATAAACTGGAACTCTTGCTTCGCCAGCTTCAACTTGTCAGGGGCTAGTTGTCTTGCCTTCGAATAAACCGGTTGGCCAGTTGTTAGGATGTGGTGCTTTACTCCATGTTTAACAACTCTGTTAACCAAGTTTGGCTTGATTAAATCAGGATACGACTTAAGCAGGTTGAAATACTTGGAGGCTCTATTGACTGTGCTGAGATCATAACTTTCTTGGATGGTAGTAACTTCTCCTTTAATTGAAAGATTTGTTACTCCATCGATTAATTTCCTGTTGTGCAGATCTATCAGCAACTGGAATTTTTGAAGGAAATCAGCACCTATAATTCCTCGCTTAACTTTGGCAATAATAAACGGCCACTGAAATGGGCGTCTTAGGCCTAGATCCAGCGTGAGAATTTTTAGACCATATGTTGGAATTTCAGTGCCATTAGCAGCATACAGTTTATATCGAGAGGCTTGGCACTCACCTTTCGTTTTTGTCCAAGGGAGGATCGAGACGTCTGCTCCGCTATCCACAAGGAATTGACATCCGGTTTCTCTGTCCTTGACAAATAACCGGAATTTGCGGCCTAAAATATCGGCAGCAAGACTCGCCGCGGCGTCTACTGCTGGTATTCGTTTCCCGGCTCATTGAAACTGCACGGCTGTACGCATTTACCAGGGAGGCACTTCTTCCCGAATCGGAAATGATAATAGCAATATTTTCCCTGAGGATTGTAGCGGCGCCTTGATTTGCTGCGACTTCAACTCCTCTGATGGTGATGAGGTCTAGAGCTCTGGACTTTCCGTTGTAGCTTCAAAGAGGCAAGTTGTTCTTCAAGACTTACTAATTTAGACAGGAGTTCATCCACTCTTAAGGAATTTTTCTGAACCACTGCAGCATCAATTGTTCTTAGAGCCATCTCCACGATCTTGTTAGCCAATGCGCTATTTTGTCATTTTCCAGTAAATAAAATCCAGGGTCACCAGTTATTAGGTGCTTGTTTCATAGCACTCTAATAAATACTCAAGTGTGTTGAGTTTTCATTTAATTCAAACATTAAACTTTATCAAAATCTACTGGAATTTTATTCTGCGTGTTCATTCAACGGCGGCAAAGCTAGATCTTCACGTTGTACAGAAATGCCACGTTTTTTAGTATTTAATACAGTTACGTTGCAGTTAAGCATAATACAATCGATAGGATTACACACGTAACAAATATAAAAAAAGAAATATAAAAATTATGAAAATCATTTTAAAATTAACAGAAATTAAATGCATTTATATAAAATAAGTTTAACAATTATTATTTAAGTTTAACATTTATTTGAATAGAATTAATTTCTATCTTGCCAATATCACGTTTAGCGGATTCAAAAATCAGTTGACAGGTGCAGCCATCTAGCGAGAGAAAATCTCTACAAAAAATGTCCTTTACACTTCTTTTGATTTTGTCGATTTTCGGGAACAAAACACAGTAAAAAACTAATTATTGAATAAATAATTAGAATTAATTAATAAAATTAATCATTAATAACACACATAATTAAATTATATGACTATATTCTTAGAATTTTAAACAATCGGAAAAAATATAAAGGGCTTTGGGGGGAGGGGTCTGGACTCCCAGGACCCTCTCCTTGTGTGCGCCACTTATATATATATATATATATATCGTCGCACTGTTCAGCTACTCCAGGGCTTTTGGTGACGGACCTCGTAATTTTGAACCATTGGTCAAGTAACGTGGGTGACACATGAGCTGGGACCCCTCTTCTAACTACCACACCACGGGAGAAAGTTTGAGCTCTCGACAGATTTAACGTGCATCGCTGCCCTACATGTTGGGTCTTCAGTGGTACTGGGCTCGAACTCGTGACAAGGCCATCCAAGATCCGATACCTATACCACTCGGCTACCACGACCACAGATAATCCCGGACACGTTAAAACCTAAGAAAGCAAGTACTTGCAAGTCAGTTGTCTGTCACAAGTTCATGTCACAAGCTCTTTACGGTTTTTGTTGTATCGTCTGCTAACGACTGCCACATGAAGAAAAATACTTTATATCTGGCAGCAGAGCTGTAAGTGCAGTTGTCGCTTCTGTCGGTGTCTCTTTCTCGGCGCGTAACTAAAATGATCGTTTTGAACAAAAGAATTTTTCTTTTTACTGTTACTTCAATTCTTTTTAGTTACATTATTATTTAAATCCTAAAAAGACGAAAAACTTTTTTTCTTGTTCAAGTAAGTCTAAATCTGGCAACTTTAAGACATCTATTTGTTTATTTCCTGTTTTATCGTTCTCATTGCTGAATTTTTTTTGCATGGAGTTTGTTATTAAATATGTTTTTTTTTTATCTTTTACTCATTTGTTGCAGTTGTGTTAAGACAGGGGTGGCCAACCTTTTTGAGAAGAGTGCCACTATTTGATAAAAAAATTACGAGTGCCTCTTCCAACTTCTCCAACAAAAAAGTACGAAAAGGTGAAAAAATGCCAATTATAGGCTTATTTTTAGATTTTTACGTAAATAGCGCATTTTTTATGCAAGTCTTAAGTCGTAGAAATTTAAAAATTATTTAGTATACAAGACCGAAGTACAAATTTAGGTTTTATCTTTTAATAAACTTTTTACAGTTCTCCATACACTATTAGTTTGGTTAGGTAGAAAAGAAAAATTATTCACTTGAAACTCCTAATTCTAAATAATTATTAAATAGGCTGTACTTGCTTAATAGGGCTTTTGAATATGCAGTTATTTTATGAAGTCATCTATTAAGATTATTTCTTGAGGATGCTAACAAAATATCCTGTTTCAGGTGCATAGCAATTAATTTTGACCTATAGTTTGACTTTATATATATATATATATTTGTTCACAAACATGTTGATCCAAATTTACAACAATATCCGACAGTAGAATCCTGTAAACTTTTAAAATTGCTTGTTAACACAGATTTCTAAAATTCAATATAATTCGGATCACTTGCAGTTAAAATAATTTTGTTTTATTTTCAATGTAGTGTGGTGCTTTAGGTCAATAATTTCAATTTGGATTTCAGGAGGGTCTAATTAATTAACGTCTTGAAGACAAATTGAGAAAGGACTGCAAATATTTCTGCAGTCTTAAATTTAAATGTCCCATAACATGCGCGAACAGCTAAATCCCATAGCCAAACGTTATTCTTGAGTAATAAGCTCCCACATGGTGGTTTGTTTTCTTCCGCATATTTTAAAACACTCCCTTAAATTTCAATACCTCGTGAGTGAACTTCCTTTGAGTCACTGCATGCAACAACGAATAATTTTCTATTGTAATTCAGTTAAGTGTATTTAAAATGAATTTTGAGATTTTTTCCCCTAAAGTAACCACATTCCAAAAAAGGTTTTAAAATGTTATTTTTCAAATTTGTTTTAATTTTTCAGTAGGTCTTCGCATGCTACTGTAACACCCATGGGGTACTTGTGCTGTGGGTTGGCCACCCCTGTTTTAAGGTAGTATATATAATTATAAAATTTGATGTGGATGAAGATTCGTTAGAAAAATAAAAGGTTTAATTAAAAAAAATTACTAAAAAAGGTTTTAGTTAAAGTGGGGAAAGGATTAACTGGTATTTTATATAATGCTAATTCAGAAACTCTTTCAAGTAGTATAATTTTAGCGAAAAGTATTGATATCTGTAATATGCATTTGTCTTGCCCTGTTTGTTTCCAAAAAGAGAAGTTCTTGTCTGGAGACAAAAAATTTGGTTGGTTTTCAAATTTCAGTCTCAAGTGTATATTATTCAGGATACTTATGTACTATCGCTACCATATTGGTGACATTAAACAAAACTGCACATATTCTAAAAAAAGGAATAAATGCTGACCTGAATATTTAGCTTGTATTGGGAAACTAAGTAATTATAATTAGATAACAATCAGTAAAATAAGAAGCAACTAATTATTCTTACATTGCTAATTATTATTATTTAACAATGAATGTATGATTACATTATTTTGAGCACAAACAAGTATTTTTTTAATCAATTTCGATACATTTGCAGTAGTACCATCACAGCAAAATTTGCTCCTAGAGAATCGCACCATAATATCTGTATAACAAAGATTCTTACATCATTTATCTGAAGGAAGTCTATTCTCATGGTGTAATTTTGGTTTTGATGCTAATGCTCAATTCATAAAATGACTTGGTTGGAATTTATTATTTTCATAAATGTAAATATGTGTGATCTTTTAGGTCATTATAAATGTTTCCTATATTTTTAACATTTTTTTTGTAGGGAAGAAACGCATCAATGTTGACAGCTTGTTCCTAAACTTTTTGTACAAAGTAGGTCCTGTTTATGTATTCTTTTTGTATAATTTTTCACTATTTTTTTCTGTTTTTGATTTAATTTTTTTACAATTGAAACTTTTCTTTCCATACGTTTTTGTAATTTAATTTGTAAAGCTGCTATTAACATCCTCGTATCTCAATTTAAAATATGAGTTGCTCATATGCTGGGGTATCATAAGAACCTGTTTCGTTAAGGACAATAGTGTAAAGAGGAAGGGGTTAGGGGAAATCAAAACCCTGCCCCTACAGTAAGAGAATTTTATAATAAAGATCATATTTCTAGGGTGGATCAGGGTTATATGGAGAAAAAAATTATTGTTAAACAAAACCTTCCTCTTCAGAAAAGATGTTCTATGGTATGGAGATGAGAAGAAAGAAATTTCAAAATTAAATATGGTCACAAAAAGGTGGATTTTTTGAAAAAATGATTAAATCCTTAATTTTGGTTTCAAGATTTTAGATTCAAAATAAAATTATCTTTCTACAATACAAAGAATTCAAAAGTGACTATTATTATTGAGTACCGAGTAAAATAAAAAGTAAAATGTTCATTGCATTATTTCTAACCCCTGCGCTGTCTCACCACACAATTTAGAGCCGGTTGCATCCAAATTTTTTTTCTGTTTTGCTTTATCATGCACCGTAATTTTAATAGTAGGTATCATTGAAAATTTTATACTAAAAACCTGTTAAATGTACCTGTTCTTTACTTCCTGTTAGTTTGTAGGTGTCCATTCATTGCATAATTGTTAGTGTATTCAAAATTGCACTGGCGTAGCCTGTCCTGAGTGGGCACCATATCAAAAATTCATAGGGGGTCCAATTTTGATAAAATAAATAAAAATGATTACATTACTGAAACTAATTTGAAAGTGTCAAAATAAGTATACATAGACATGTGTTTTATAACTTTATGACTTAAGAATTAGCTTATTGGTAGTTGTTTAATAGGTGCTTTTCTCGATTTTTTTCGTTAGCAAACGCATTTATAATATTATTCATAGCAGTCAGTAGTGTAACATACACAATCAAAAAACCTTTATTGTGAGGGGGTCCAAAGCCTGATGTTATATTTTTGAAGTCCTTTGTAAGATTTGGTTTGGGGCTCAAATTCTTATTTTGCATGGGGCACTAATATTGTCAATAATGCCACTGATAGCAGATGTTAGTTTTTCAAGTTCATCTGTTTTTACTGACGGTTTTGTGATATCCCAAAATCAATTTTTGCCAATGAAAGTTATAAGATTTTAATAATTTTTAGCTTAGAAAAATTTTTGCAGTTGTGACAGGAAAGGTAAAATATAGCAGGCATGCTATAATGATATTTGGGAAATATTTAGGTGAGGCTACTGCAATTAATTAACTATACTTCTATATAAAAGTGTGTTTTTTTAGAGGTATAGAACTTTAAATTGCAATAAAACAACGATGTATTATTCGATTGACATGAATTTTTTTTTATTCGAAAGATAATCTTGTGGCATTACATTTTAAATGTGATTTTTGGCATATGACTGCCATGGCTGGCTCGGATGTAGTCCAATCTGGACGTCCAATTTTCGATGACTTTTTCCAACATTTGTGGCCGTATATCGGCAATAATACGGCGAATGTTGTCTTCCAAATGGTCAAGCGTTTGTAGCTTATCCGCATAGACCAATGACTTTACATAGCCCCACAGAAAATAGTTAAGCAGTGTTAAATCACAAGATCTTGGAGGCCAATTCACAGGTCCAAAACATGAAATTAGGCTGTCACCAAACGTGTCTTTCAATAAATCGATTGTGGCACGAGCTGTGTGACATGTTGCGCCGTCTTGTTGGAACCACAGCTCCTGGACATCATGATTGTTCAATTCAGGAATGAAAAAGTTAGTAATCATGGCTCTATACCGATCACCATTGACTGTAACGTTGTGGCCTTCATCATTTTTGAAGAAGTACGGACCAATGATTCCAACAGCCCATAAAGCACACCAAACAGTCAGTTTTTCTGGATGTAACAGTGTTTCGACATACACTTGTGGATTAGCTTCACTCCAAATGCGGCAGTTTTGTTTGTTGACGTAGCTATTCAACCAGAAGTGCGCTTCATCGCTAAACAAAATTTGCTTATGAAAATCGGGAACAACGGCAATCTCGTTTTGGGCCCATTCGACGAATATACGCCTTGCTTGATCATATTTAAAATGTAATGCCACAAGATTCTTTCGAATAAAAAAAATTCATGTCAATCAAATAATACATCGTTGTTTTATTGCAATTCAAAGTTCTATACCTCTAAAAAAACACCCTTTACTATTTTTGATAGAATGATTTACTCAATTTTGAATTGTAAACAGCTGTTTAAATCAATTAATTTTTCATAGATATTGTGTGCTAAGTATTTATCGTAGTCGGTAGCTACAGTTTTGTAGCCTGTTTTTTTATTTCTTAGTTTGAAAAGAGCACTTGTTTATTTGGTTGATAGATTTTAAAAATGTGACTAGGATCAAGGAAACTGAAATCTTTGTCGAGTTTGAAATATTAACACATCTAAACTGCAATAATACACATTGACTTTAAAAAATGATTCTGGATCGGAACTTGTCTTCTTATAACTCCTGAAAAATGCATTTTCTTCTTTTTCAGTTCTGAAAGCATGGTATTACATTACATTGCATTCATTTGCAAGATCTTCGGACTTGTTTAGCAAACCATTGAATAAAGTTTGATTTTTCAATAGTGCCTGTCTGCTCAGAAGCTTATTCACAACAGAATATTAGCTTTTCATTAGTCATTATTTTTTGTCATTCTGTAAGGTTAAAGGAATAGGGTCTAGAATTTTACGTAACCAACAAAAAAATTGTCATAAGCATTTTATAAAAACATACCTGTCTAAATGTATTATATCTTTATATTTGTCTTGTTTATCTTCAGTTGGAATTAAAATCCATTCTCTGCAAATCTGGTAAATAATTTCTAATATACTATTAACCTTTGTATTTCAGCCAACATAGACCTTTATATTTAAATTGGCAATTTATACATATTCCACACAAAATATTAAAAAAATACATAAAAATAAGTAGCCCCGCGGTAAATAAATCAATACTATTTCTAATATAATTAATTTATTGTCCTACGTGTCGAAGAAATATGTATGCATTCCTCATTTTATTTTAACTTACAGAAACATGTATAAATTAAATATAATGATAAATGTATGGAATTTTAAAACTACATTCTTAATTTCATAATACCATGACTTAAAAGAACGTTAAACGTAACTTCCTTTTTTACTCAACAAATATATTATCTGTTTTGCATGGTTTAACATGATGTTTCATGTATCGTAACAATCATATAAAATAAAGTCAGATGTAATATAAACTGTATTATATTGTATGGGGGAGGGGAGACTCTCTCTCTCTCTCATACCGTGTCAGAATTGAAGTAAATCAGACTTGTTGACTGTAGAAAAAAAAGATGTGAATTTGAGAATTTGTTTAGATTATTTACTTATTTTAATATTTAGAAGCGTAGCTACATTACTCTCGTACTTTCTATAGTTACTACACTACTAACTACAATTAACTCTACATCTCTCTAATAAGAAATAACTTTTTTTACAACTTCTAACTACTTGCACCTTTTTCATTACTAACTATATGTATATCTCACACCTTATACACTACTAAACTCTCACAACTCATAACACAGCTCAGAAGTACTCCACTTAAACTCTCTCTCATGCTCCTCTCTATCTCATCATACACCCAACTCCCCACATTCTAGGGATACACTTGCACAACGCCGCTATTGAAACAGCACAATCTATTACCTTCATCATACTGAGGAGGTTACAGGACATCAAAATTTACAATGCACTTTATACAATATTATATTGAGTGAATCATAACTTCAATATAATCAAAATAGAAATATACAAATGTAATACAAAATACAAATAGGAAATATTAATCATAGATAATAAAATAATAACATTTAGTTCATAACATTAAAATTTTTACATCGCAATTCAAATAATCTAAAGGGAAAATCAATTTTATTCTATATTCTTTGTTTCCAAAGAATAATTTTGTCTGAATATTCCTCCGCATTAATAATTTCATTTTCCATTTCACTAACATCACATAAATTCTCGATAGTATTATTTAAGCTTTTGAGATTGTTTTCTTTTTCAATTAATTGTTCTTTAAACTCTTATAAACAATTTACTTTATTTTGAGAGATTTCATTACTCCGCTCATCTATCCAATTTTCTATTTTAGTTATTAATTTTGTTTTGTTACTTCTTATTACTTTAGGTTTAATACTCAATTTTTCAATTTCCGATGTATAAACACTATAAGGTATATAACAATAATCAAGAAGCACAACAACAGATCAAGTAAATAAGACTTACCTCCACAACTTTATTTGAACACTATTTATCCCACTTCTACTTATCAAAAAGTGACCACACTACTAACTACTAGCTGTTACAAATAACAGCTTTATTTACAACTTCTAACTACTCACACCTTATTCATTACTAACTATATATGTCTCACCTTATACTCTACTAAACTCTCACTACACATAACACCTCAGAGATACTCTACTTAAACTGGTTTTGTCTTGTCATGCACACAACTCCCTACATTCTACAGCAGGGATGGCGAACCAATGG
The DNA here is from genome assembly GCA_019973935.1 of Trichonephila clavipes. Classification (NCBI taxonomy): domain Eukaryota; kingdom Metazoa; phylum Arthropoda; class Arachnida; order Araneae; family Nephilidae; genus Trichonephila; species Trichonephila clavipes. The sequence continues at coordinate 80,054 of BMAU01017622.1, read as the reverse complement.
CATGCGACACAATATTTTGAGCACGTCATCGATCAAAACGGTTTGCATTTTAGTTCAAACTAACAAAGTTCAATATGTAGTATTAGTTGTACATGAGAAACCAGACGAAGAAAAAGTTAGTGAAGAATTTATTTCTGTAACTGATTTTTTAATCTAATAATTTTTAGCGAGATTTTCTCAGTTCAAACAATTATAGGAAACGCTCAAGTTTATTATGTACCCTCTTGTGATTTCATTTGATAAACTGAACTTGTCCCAATTCGATTGGTTAGAAATGGAAGAATTTGAAATGCAGCTAATTGATTTCCAGTCTAGTTCAGTATGGATCCAAAAATGTATTGAAACAAGAAAGAAGTTGATATTCATTGAAACAGAAAGATTAACAAGCACAGTATAAGTAAGCGAAATTTTGAAAACACGAGATTGAATTTGATTCCAGATACATTAGACTGTTTGAAGATGCTGGTCCATGCTATTTTAACAATTTTATCGACCTATGCTTGCGAGTCATTATTTTCAGAGATGAACAACATTAAAGATTTGCTTAGAAACTGTGTTTGGCAACTCCAACACAGCATGCATTCTGCTAAAAGTAGCATCAAATAATCGTAATATAAGTTATTTGTAATCTAATCTGCAATCACACTAATGTTATTTTAATTTGAATTATACATATAACGAAAACATTTTCAATTATAAAGTACAAAATGTATTTTTTTGCAGTAAAGCACAGTTTTGAATTGTCAGTATTTAGTTTTATTATTTTCCCCATAATCACAAGTCAAAAATATTTGACTGCACGTCTGTAAGCATTTTTTTTAGAAAAAATAGCATGTTGATCCAAAAAGGTTCGCAATCCCTGTTCTAGGGGATACACTTACACAACACCGCTGTTGAAACAGCGCCATCTATAACCTTAACGCAAAGGCGGCGTAAGGCTTGGCCACCGCATAGGACATCGCACCTCAAAGTCGAAATAAATTAAATGAAAAGTAAGGAAAATCCAAAAGTGTACCACACAGGGTTTTTTATAATTAATAAATTAGAAAATTCTTAATATCTTTTTTTTTGCTGTAAGATATTGAAAAATTTATGTATCGACTTTTTTTCAAAAAGAGAGAGATAGGTTTTATTTATTAGTGCATGAAAGTATCTGAATAAATAATTCGTGAAAATATTGTTTTCCTTTTTCTTTTATTAAAAGTTTCTCAACTTTGTGGTTTCTGCTCACATTTAGTCTGGCAACATTAGCTGGAGTTAAGCTGCCATTGCTGGAGTCCCCGGGGGGCCATGGTATTCAAGTGGTATAGGTATCAGATCGTGGCTGGCTTTGTAACGAGTTCGAGCCCAGTACCACTAAAGACTCGACATGTAGGGCAGCGATGCACGCTAAATCTGTCGAGACCTGAAATGTCCTCCTGTTGGTGGGGTGTGGTAGTTAGGAGAGGAGGGTGTCATCCATGTTACTTGACCATGTTTCAAAATTATGTGGTTCGTTGCCAAAAGCCCTCGTGTAGCTGAACAGTGCGACGGCGGTAGTCCCTGGTCAGAGACGAGGCATAGCTCGGGACTTCCTATCATTAAAAAGCCAATTAAGTATCGCATGCATATGCAGTCTTGCTTCATGTTTTTATATCATATTTTTAATTTTCAATGTATTTGATGTGAGAATAAATAATAGTGGTACTGAGCATTTTTCATAATTTCTGAATCATTATGCTTCGGTACTGAGAGAGATAAAGATGAAGGGAGAAAATGGGAATCTGGTGCAGCAAAAAGAAAAATTGAAAGGGTTGTTAGGTTTAAAGTTCAGGTATGATGGAATTTCTCGGTCAGACTGAATCTGATAGTACCCAATAAAATTAATTGGTTCCTCCGACTTAACATTTATCCATATCCGAGTCTCCGTTGAATTTGAAACTGACTCCAGATGCACCGACTATTGATATGGAACAACGAAAATTGGAAATAGAAATAGGATCAAAAGCTTGCAAATCATAATCTGTGCTGAAATTTCTGTATTTATGTTGAGTAACTTAGGTTACAGTCAAGAAGAGATTGAGATTAGTTCTTCACCTCTGAACAGAGATACGAGGAACGTAGTGAAACAAGCCTTTTCCAGTTTTGATCCAGGATTGTGTACGTTTCCCATGACAGATGCTCACCGGTCATGATATAATTCAAAGCGGTCCCACACAGCAGTTAAATAACAGTAATGAATATTATCCTAAAGATGATCATAGACTTTTTTTTCATTTTTCAAGGAATCTAAATAATGGTGAAATTCAACATCATCGCTGGTTCGTTTATTCAAGTTCTAAAAATAGTTTTCTGCCTTCCATGCAGACTATTTGGCAATTCACAAATGGTACAAGAAAGGTGCTGTGATTGAAAACACTTTAAAGTAGTATTTTGCACAGATATGAAAATACTAGAGAACATAGCGCCTATATGTTCCAACGGATAATATTAAAGAAGTGATTAAAGCACCGAAAGACATTTGACCGAGAAAACAAAAGTCGAATTCTTGAATCTCAAAAGCATTGGTACAGTTTGTCTGAGATATTAATTGATATCATAAATTTCTTAGATTATCGTAATCTGGCATTTAGAGGTCACAGAGTATCTCTCAAAACAAACAAAGACACTAAGAATTCTGGAAACTTCATAGACATATTTAAATTGACATGTAAATATGATCCTACATTACCGAAAGACATAAATCACATTGATAATGAAAAACTTGCACACCAATATCTAAGCCACGATATTTAAAATGAATTGATCACAATCATGTCAAACACAGTTACTAATGAAGTATTGGTAGGATTAAAGAGACAAAAAATATTATTCTTTTTTTACTCAACTGCATTAAAGACTGTAGTAAAATTTAACAGTTGTCGGTCATTTTAAGTTATTGTAGTACATCAACTGGAAGTATAGAAAAAAACTTGATCAGATTTTTCTTGCTGTCATTGAAACGACTGTAGGATATTTTACCAATGCAGTACTTGGAGAGCTAGAAAAAAATGTCTTAGATATTCAGAACTTTTGTCAACAAGGATACGATAGTGGTGCAAATATGGCAAGAATAGATAGTGGAGTTAAAATTCAAATATTAAATATAAATCCCAGGGCATTTTTCACATTTTGCATTTGCCATAGCTGGAATCTGTTATTGGTAGACACAGCTAATTCTTCACTGACAACAAAAACATTTTTTGCTATAGTTAATGCTGGAAAATTATCAATGATAAATTAAAGCTTACTATTAAGCCTCTATCAGACAGAAAGTGGGAAAGCAGAATCGAGGTTGTGAAGGCTGCATTATTAGACTTTAATGATGTTGCTGAATGTATAGAAAACTTAAAAAACCAAATGGAACAATCCAATGCACTCAGTGATTGCGATTTTGTTTTAAATGAAATATTCAGTTTAGAATTTATTGTATCATTACATCTATGGTATGACTTATTAATGCGTGTAAATACCATAAAAGCAAATTATGGCAATCGGTACATTTATGCATTACTCTTGCGCATTTGCTTACATTTTGTAGCTGTATCAAAGAGTATTGACAAACTGGATTCGGGAAAATACTTGCCTGATGCTTGTAGGTTTGTTGAGAAAAGCAGTTATGATTTGCCAAAAGATTTCATAAAATAAAAGGTAGACAAAAAGAAAAGCATGTTTGTGATTATGAAGATGGTGATCAACCTATAGGGTCTGTCAAAAACCGGTATGAAACATACCTTTTTAATACCATGATTGATTCTGTGATAAGCAATATGGATTCAAGATTTATATCTTTAAATCAACATTTTGAAAATTTTGGTTTTCTCTATGACTTAAACAAGTTATGAAATATTCCAAAAGAGCAAATACTGAAACACTGCCAAGATTTATGCACTGTCTTGCAAGTAGGCAAGAGCAATGACTTCCAACCTTACAATTTATATGAAGAATTACAAAATATGATCCAAATTTACCCAACACCATTACAGATGGGAATTGTCATAGAGATCAATTTAAAAGAAATTTTCACAAATATTTACATTGTCTTTTGAATTTTGTTGACAATACCTGTAAGTACCGCTTCTGCTCAGAGGAGCTTTTCAAAATGAAAACTGATGAAAAATTATGTAAGAAATACAGTGGGTCTGGAAAGGCTTTCAGCTTTGGCAGTTTTATCTATTGAAGCAGATATAGCATCGAAGATAAATTAAAAACCAATCATTAAGTATTTCAGCAAAACTAAAAGTAGAAAATTTATGTTTCTTTAATTTTTTCATTAATGTGCAAAAGAAATATGAATAAAAAGTTTGTTTTTTTCTTTATGAATAAAAATTGGTCTTTTATTTTTAGGAACCCTCTTCTACACCACCAGAGGGCCTTGCTAAATGTATCTTCCCTACAGTAAGTTCAGGTCTTGCACCGCCTTAACGCTTTCTACAATTCACCGGGGAATGAATCACAATGTAGTCAATAGAATTAACAGAGTTAAGTGATATAAACTTTAAAAGTTTCTATCAGGAGGTTGTTAGAATGACTATTTATGAAAGTTTTTTTGGACAAAAAAATTGCTCACCACAGGGGAGCTGTTATGGGGGGCATTTAACTTGCAATGGGAGGGTGACAAATGTGACTTCTGATGCGTATGGTCTCATCTTTTCCAAGAAGAGAAAACAGCTTTCGAACCTTTGCTAGCCAAGAATACACATTCGGTCTTTTAGATGTTTAAAAAACAAAAAGAAACCACGTGTAAATATATTATCCATTCTCTTTCATTGGACCACCACTGGCCAAACTCCCAACTAAGGGCCAAGACTTGTAGCTTCTAAGTACAACATTTATTTACAATCAACAGATCAAGTGATGTTGTAATTTACTAGCAAATAATATTTTGAATAAATATTCCCCATTCTAAATATTATCTGTCTTTTATTTCAAACGATCTTTCTGATAAGCCATTTTGAAAAATAATTTTTTAGATCCCTTTTCGAGTCTATACCTCTCCTTGCCTTTTCATTATTTTGAGTAAAACGATACAAGCTTTCAATAGATTGTAATTGTGGGAACTAAGATGTAGAATTCATATGGAAAAATTTTAACGTTTGAAGCCAGTGACAAAGGATTTAAAATACTCAACAGTGAACTTAATTAAAAAGATTATTGATAGCATTTTGTGATCTGCTTATGCATTTCCTGAACTCCTTATCATTGATTCCGCAGCAGCTACACTCCTGCAGAAATTGCAGTTTTTTTTAAATGGAGAATTACTTTTACTTTTTACCGGGTTTTTGAACCGTAAATGAATTGTAAACCGTAAAAAACTTTATTTTGGCCGGAACTGAATGGTAAAAAATTTTTTTTGTCTATTTCGGTTTGTTATATTTTCAGTCATTTTGTTATTATAATGAGCTTACCAATATTTTTCTAATTTAACATCAACCATATAATTATGATTGTTACAAATGCATTTCCTCCAGTTAACTACTACTCGTATGAAACTACTTGTAAAAGGCAGATTTAAATCAGTTAAATGTACTACTATGGATGATTTTTTAAGAAAAATACCAGTCTGTATTTTTCGCATTTCAGCATGTGATCATCCACAGATTTTTGTATGGACTATTTAAATAGACAAACCAGAATCACAAACCTAGTTGTCAAATGCAATTTTGATAATGGATAGCAATGTCAATTTTCACTATTCTCTGCTCACCACTGATATCGTACATGTTGGTTAATTGTATGAATTCAGTTAGTGTAGCAAAATAAAATTTTCTACGTATTGATAGAATTATATTTTTGTTTATTATAGAATTATATTTTTAGTGTACAAATAATATATATAAAATAAAAATTATTCATTCTGAACTGAACCAATATATATTTTTTAGTTGAATCGTAATGTAACAAATTACAGTTTAATTTCCTGCGTTTTACCATAAAATAGCTGAAATACCTAAACTTCAATCCCTTTGTGGCAGTGCTTAACATAAAAAAAAAAAAAAAAATTATTTTATTTTTCCTTTCTTCTACATAAAAGCGAACATCTTGCAGTGACCCCTTCACTCGCAAGTCACGACTGTAAGACACAGGAATAAAAGTTCTAAACAAATGGCCTTAATGAGATTTCTTTTTTGTCCCAATCATCTATAGCATGCAAAATGTGGTTTCCGGACTGGCAGCTGGTCAGTTCAAATCACCCTGCTCCCCAACCATTTCAAGGCCATGAACGAGTTGTTCACTCATCAGCACTGCAGCCTAAGGTTACTTATTGATTATGCATTGCATTCATGGAGAGTCAAAGACATTCTTAGTAATTCCACACATAGTAATTCAGATAGCATCGGCTTACACTTCAATCTAACCTGCCATCTCTACAAGATACTGTGTGTAACAGGACATTCTTAGTAATTCCACACATAGTAATTCAGATAGCATCGGCTTACACTTCAACCTAACCTGCCATCTCTACAAGATACTGCATGTAACAGGAAAAATGTTCCAACAACACTCAAACCAAGTGGAGATGTATATCAAATTCAGTGGGGCTGGATAAACAAAAAATTAGAAAGTCTATTGACAGCAAAAAACAAGTTCTCTGGCAAGTTACAACCAACAAAACAGTAGGTTACAAATGGCCCGCTGAATGCATTTTTGTGGCCCTTCATTTCATTCTGAGGGAGTTTCACAAAAATTTGCTTTGTCTGCTTTTTAGTGTAGAAAATGCCATTTTTTTCTGTTATTCTTGATATTTAAAACATTTTATTGTTTTGGTTGATATCCATTTGAGATAAACAATTTTGAAAATGACAAAGTTTTCAAAGATATATCATTACATCTTAAATAATTTTAAATATAAAAAATCTGACTATGCATAAATCTCGGAAATTTTCAGAAGAAAAATCAGACTTTAATTTATAACACAAAAAGTATTTTAATTCGGCTTCCATTTAACGTTTTTGAAACTTACGTATATATATATATATCTGTAACACTATCTATTTCCTAAGAATCAGTCGTAGTCTAGTACAACAAACCTCCATTCTTAGTAAAATTTCTTTACTATATTATTTTTTTGACATATGTGTGGCCAGTGGATCAATTTAAATTTATAAATGGGGACCATGGATCATTGTGGATTTATTAATATGGCCTTCAAGTGTTAAAAGTTGAAGACCCCTAGTCTAATGCATGCATGGAGTAGCCTTAATACTTGATCCACCATAATGTCTGTGTACTTTTGTGTATGTTTTTAAAAGAATATAACCCCTACAATGAAAATAGTCCATTTACACTATTGTTTGAGGACGTAAATTTTTAATGTTTTGATGTTAGCTTTTCACTGTTGAATCTAAAAATTGCATTTTAGAAAATATGCAGTTTCCATTTGATAAAACTCAGCTTAAATAAAGTAGGAAATGCTGATTATCTTATAATCCCCTTCATTGGAATAAGCAACCAATGTCTCTCTCTGTATAAATCAAGGTTCTATTTGCGATGTGGGGTAAATTTATTTACACATAAACATTAGTTAGTAAAAATGGCTTCTGAAGAGGAATACCTAGAACTATTTCCTTGGTGTTGCTCCTCTCTATTTTCTAGCGCTTTCCCGAAAAATCCGCTTACATCATAGATTGCGATGTTATAGATTTCTCCACTAATTTCCAAATGTGTCCATACAGTCACCAAAAGTTATGCCAACTTGCAGAGGCCCATGGGCTCAAGAGTCGAAAAACTAAAATAATGAAAAGAGTCTCTTTTACATTAAATACTCAAAATAAAATGTATTGCTAATAATAAAACTCAACAGAGAGAGCTAAGGAAACATTTTAACTGTATATAAAATAATTAAATACCTTACTAAGCTTACAGTTTTGCTATACAATTCGTTATCTCTTTGGCAAATTCATTAATTATTTTTACCATATTTATTTCGTCCAAAAATTTTGTTCTGTGTTTAATATGGACATGTTATTCAATTTATCTTTTCTCGTATAGTACTTCTTAAATTACTTTCAACACATTTTAAAACTGAATAAGATCTTTCATGGGATGCATTCGATATCGGTAACGTTAAAAATATTTTTTTTAAAGTATTTCTACATTAGGATTTATTTATCTGCAACTCAATACATTTCTAGTGGGGGGGGGGTTCATATTATATCTTTTTTTTTTTTTTTCTTTTCATTTCTTGTTCCAATTCATATCATCAAAATTAAAGATTCAATAGCATCTTTGTAAGTTTACTTTAATATTTGTGTAGCTTTCTTTTTAATTTTGGCTTATAATCTCTCGTCAAAAATACAATAAAGTATTCTACAACAGTTTGATAAATCTCAGCTATTCAGGATAGTTCTGTGCTTGCCACAGATATAGCTGATTCTGAGTGGGCCCGGTATCAAAATTCCTTCAGGGCCCCCTTTTAGATATGAGAGCCTTGTTACTGGGACTGTAGTTAAGCATGTTGGGGGCTCTGTGTCATTGATACGGCGGTAGCAACGTTCCTGGCTCTTACCTTATCGCATATGACATAAAGTGAATTCTCTCTGAAATTTTCCCTTCTTTCAAACTTGCATAACCAACTTTTTTACTTTCACCAATAATAATTTTTTTTCTGTTACGGCTCGCAAGCTTGTCCAGCTTTCTCTTTAAATGAGAGTCTTAATAAATCAGTTGCTCTTTGTTTCTTCTCTCCAAAAGCAATTATAAAATTTGGAATATATAATTTTCTACAGATTTTAAGAAGCTAAATCCTTTTAATAGTCACACTCATTTTATTGCAATAATTTGCTAGTATTTTTATTTCTTGGAGTAGGGTATTCCCAATCATAGTCATTAGGGGAGTTTCATATTTTTCCATCTGCTTCAAAAGGGAAGCAGCTTCCAATATTGCGGTTTTTTCTTCCTCATTCACATCATGGATTTCGACGAACTTGAGATACTTTGCTTTGAACTCGAAATATCTTTTGTCACAAAACTTCATTTTATTTCATTAGTAAAATACACTGATGGAAATAAAAATCTCATCACAAAAAAAGATTTGTGCTATATCCACGAAATTTGGTGGGAGTGTTTTATACATCTGAAAGATAAATTTGATTTAAATTTATGGGTGTTGCTACCACTGCATCAGATATATCATTGATACAGGGCCCCAACATGTGTAGCTACAGTCCTACTAACAGGGCTCTTTTATCTAAAAAAAGAGCCCTGAAAGAATTTTGATAATTCTCTATAGGGTGTTAACGTCTTACGTTGGCTTGCGACAAAACCAGATCTTTTCCCAATCTAGCGTGAATGGGATATCATTGAATGACAATGACAGCTTCATTCAGAACCAGAATTAATCATTAGTCGGAAATATTTTTTTGGGGGTGAATTTTTCCATCTGTGTAAAATGTACCTGAGAGTAATTAAACCTGGCTGTGGATTAAAAACGAACTTGTGACTTGAATAGTATTCATTTGTTAAAAATAAAATTTGGGCAGAAAGGAAAAAAACTAATTCTAAACACTTGTACAGATAGACCGAAAAATGATGGCTAGGGCTGCTGCACGACTCAAATATGGGCTCAAGATCTTTTTGTTGCAATTTGAATTTATAAATGGAATCTATCAAGCTTCGTGCCCTTGATGGCATTGGCGGCCACCAGGTCTGCCACCCGCTTCATCCACTTCTGCCAACTTGGCTATATCACCAAGTTTCCATTCAAACAACATTATATTGTAAGGAATGACGTTGCTTGTGCAAATATTACAATTTTGAATTTTCTAACTAGCTGATGAAAATTGGAAATAATGAAATAAAACAATTAGAAATTCCACGTTCTCTTTTGTGTGAAGATGTTGTTAAAGAAATATATCCTGATGATATAACAATGGAACAAATGAGATAGGGCAATATTGGTTCCTTGAAATGATGATGATGAGAGAAAAAAAATAATTTTATGTGCAACACTGAAGGAAACACTATTTACTCATGGACAATTGTACGGAGCTCTGTCAAAGTGAAGCGAAGATACAATAAAATTTCATTTATATTTTGAAGTAAAGGTGATTAGGATCATTATTCCTGAAGAGGCACTAAATTGAAGTATAGATTAGAACTACATAATACATGTAAATTACAGTTTTACAATTTGAGCAAAGAATCTGAATAGGGAGAGTTGTATAATTTGTACAATCAGGGTTGGTCCTGTATTAGGCAAAATGGGGTAGGTACGATGTCTAGCTTTTTTTTAAAAGCTTTTTTTCATTTCGAGTAAAAAAAAGTGAGAGAGCTAAAAATTAATTTTAAAGTTATTCAACAGTATTTAATTCATAGTGATCCAAAAAAATAAATTTAATTTACAAAAATAAAGTATGAAGTTTTGAGGTTCTCGGAATTTCTTCCTTTACCTTTCAATCTGCATGTGTAAGAAGAAAGGTTTATTATTTTTTGCATAAAAATTGGAAATAAGATAAACAATTTAATTTGTTCTTTTAATTTTTGTCCAAACACCAGGAAATATTCAAGTTCAGTCATTTGAGTTTTAACATAAGAGACTAAAAGTTACGATAAATAAAACTTAATGCTAATAAATAATTTCAAAATTTTTTTAAACATATTTGTACAATATAAAAAAACATTAGTTCAGAGTAGATTCACAAAAACACTGCCTAATGTGATCCAAAGGATAGCTCAGCTTGTGAAAATGCTAGGTTATTGAAAATGGTCCTAAAAAAGAATATATATATAATTGCATGTAATTCATCAGAAAATATTGTGCTGCACTTGTGTCTCATTTGTTTGAGAATACTACAAAAAATAAATCGCCCAAATAGCCTTAAAGAAAAACTTCATACTTTATGTAGGTATAGAACATTTACTACTTGAAAATAAAGCTGTACGAATACAAAGTATACAGTAATGTACCTGATAAGTACTGGCATAGCTGGTGATGAATGGGTCCTGTATCAAAACTTTTTCGGAGCCCTATTTTAAGAATGAACGCCCTGTTAGTGGTACTGCTTTTACACACGTGGGAGGTCCCTGTAGGTTGGGGGCCCCGTCTCATTGATATAGCGGTAGCTACGCCCCTGTGGATAAGGCAACCTCAGACAAAATATTTTGCAAAGGCATAAAGCTGTCTATTATAAGCATTTACACAACATTGTGATAAATGGTTACCTTTTTCGTATAGAAATGCGTAATGTTATGTTGTCTTCTGTACTACACTGTATGTTTTGGTGCTTCAACATAAAAAAATTAAGGAGCGGTAATTTGAATACCGACACAGCTTGTTCAAAATATTTAAATGCAGTTTCGACAGCCTTTAGTCCCTCACTATGTGATATTTTAGGAGTTTGTAGGATATGGGTGTCAAGCTCGCTGGCCACAACTATAATTTTTGCGGAACATCTAAAATATCGGCAATCAATAATATGTAATAAAATAAGGTAATTTCTCCATCAATAGGAAAGATAGTAGCAGAGAAAAGATGTCAAATGTCAGAATGTAAATATGAAATTTTTCTTGTTATTGTATATATGTTTATTATAACATATTTAAAATAAACCTACATTTCTAAGAATACCAATTTTTTTGCCGGTCAAATAAAGTTAAGCCTTGTTTATATGGTCCTAGTTAAGCCTTTGAATTATACGCCCTTGGTGTAGGGTGATCTTAATGTTAACATAGACTTTCTGGCACTTTTTCATTAACTGCAACTGCAGTAATAGTTTCTGCATCAAACACAATGTCTTCGGTATATATCTAGAACCACTGTTCCACATGATTTTCATTGGCTTTTGCTCATCCAGGAATTCTTTTAAGTCTTTGAGTAAGTTAATATTTTCTGCATTATCATGTTCAAAAACTGCATTTAATCATGATCAGTTTTCTTCGGGAAAGAACTAATGTAAGTGACTAACGTGTTCCAGACATCTGCAATCATCCCAAAATATGACATTGTATAGGTTAATTTTCTTCTAGTTCTGGATAAGACTTTGGCCATAATCTTTTTGCAGAAAGAAAAGGGAGGGCACAAGTTTGTATATATTTTATACATTTTTACACATGTTAGATCAAAATTTAGAATCTTCCTTCAAAAAATAAAATATTTGATAGAATGATTTTAAAAATTTTGAATGTTGCAAATGCAAAAATAAATCTTGTAATTTTCCATACATTTTTATAACAACGAATTGTGGAATTGGCTTCCAATACATTGTTGTGTTTGACAATATCTAAGGTAACCAACCCTACTTTAGATAGATTTGTACTACTTTTTCGTAATCGTATTCCTTTTAAAATTAATTCGTGCAGCCGAAATACACCTTTTGTACCCTTAAAAATTTATGTTAACTATAACGGTTAATTTTAATTTATGCAACTTGTGAAATGTTCATAATTAACCATTTCCGTCTAAACAGTTTACATGAAAAAAAAAAGTTTGGTCTCAATCATTCATTAGGGATTTATATAAGATTCTAACATTAAATTTTTTTTTCACCGAATAGGATTGAGTGGAAGTGTATAGTGCTTCCACACCACAGGTCTGGGGTTCTATTATCGAGCTGCGCAAGGTCGACTCTGCCTTTCATCCCCGCTACATTGGGTCGATAAATGAGTACCAAGCTTGCTTCGGATTCTAAACACTGAAGGTCTCTCTTCAGACAGACCACCAAATCGGGGGACATCTCTTCATGCACCTCAGCGTCCAATGGTCACGTGTATTATGATGGGCACAGTAGTTCCTGGCCCTCATGGATTGTTGTGCTTCTGAGTTTGAGTCTTAAGTTTGAGGATTACCTCACTTTGGGGATGCCCCTTAGATAAACATGTATTTCCACTCATTTGCAATTAAACATTTTTCTTTCAATTACGTTTATTTCAGAAGGAAGTTTGATTTTTCAAATGTATTTGCTTAATAACATGTATATTTGTGTATTATATTAAAAATTTGATCAGTCCAAAATTACATGTTTTTAGCTCCTCTAAAAGCTTTTAGGATTTTACAACTGATCTTACAATCCATATACGTTTTATAGTAGTATATTTAAAAATGATAAGGACATTTTTACAACTGTGTGAGCTGTGTTATGCCTCGTTTATAGATATAAAAAATTGCATTCAGCTACAGTTTTTAAAATGTACAGAAATAAGTGGAGCAACAGGATACTTACATATTATGAATATTTTTGACTGTAGTAAGATATATTTATATTTCAGTTTCTTTACAATTTGAATAGAAGTTGTAAGCCATTTTGCGAATAGTTTGATATTGAGTATAAATCCATAGGCTGTTTAATATTGTAAAGTGTTTTACTTTGATACCAGCACACATTAAAATAAGGCTAATTTGCAGTTATATGATCAGCTTCAGTGATATTTAAATTTTAAAAAATAGTCTACAGGTACGAAAACATTCTTTCACATCCCCACACCACATCTCTCTCTCATACTATATCTTCCCTACAGCAGGAAATATTTGTGTATACTGAAAAATTTAATACAGGATACATTTCCAAGTGTTAAATTTGTTTTTAAAATTTGGTATGAATACATTGTGGAGAACTGTCGGTTAACTTCACTGAACAAAATTGTTTTAAGTGTACTGTTTTGAAAGACAAGAATAATTAGGGAGAACTTTTCTCACAATAGAATTTGTAATGACTGAATTGTGTGAAAATGTAGTTATCGATGTGTGACATTTTTCCTTGTAATAAAAGAAACAGAAAGATAAGAAATTTAACTTGAGTAGAAAATGGTTAGAAGTACTGTCATGCGCATTTGAAGAAGTATATCCCCCATTAAAATTAAAAATTATTGACTGAATGTGTGTTATGTCCATCACAAATGCCGATGTAGGAAAGGAATTTTTATTTAATATAAGAAGTTCGAAAAAGAGAACACTAGGAAGGAAAATTTAAATTTTTTCCGAAAAATATTCAGTTAACATAAAAATATCTTTTATATGATTTTAATTAAAATAAATTAAAAGTATTGAAATCCTTTTTTATGCTATTTTAAATTAAAAATATAACTGAATAGAGAAAGATCGGTTTTATTTCATAAATATAATCATTGTATGTAATATTTTTTGTGTTATTGTTTAAAAAATGAGATAGGGCCTTTGCTCTTTTTACCTCATTACTTTTTAAAAAACAGGAAAGTGAGCGCGTTTTCTTACTCTCATATTCAAAAATGAATACAAGATGCTTTTTTCTGGTTCAAATCGCAATACCAAATATATATATATATATATATATATATATATATATATATATATATATATATATAATTATTATTTTTTTAAGAAATGACAGAAAAATAAATTTTCTTTGAAGAAAATATAATTATTTTTCAACTTCTAACATACTATTTATTTCATTTTTTCCTCTTTTTTATACCTTTCATTTCGTTTTTAATTTTACTGTGACTGAACATATAGGAGAAAGAAACACCGTATGTTTCAAAGAGGGTTGATCAAGAGAGGATATCTACGCTTTCAAAGATTGCCCAAGGCAACTTAACAGCTAGCTGTAAACGATTGATCTCTTGGTTCTTACTTTTCAAAAGGGACCGAACTGGGTCGTAAAATTTTCCCCGTTGGACCTCCCAAGTTCTAAAAGGGGGAAAGGAAAAAAGTCTGTTGCATTTTTGAAGGGAATCGCAAAATAAGAGTTAAACGCTTTCGGAATAACTTTTCAGGAGGAAGGTGTCCAGTTAGAGGGTTAATGTTAACATCTTGACTTTGTGGCACTTTTTCATTAACTGCAACTGCAGTAATAGTTTCTGCATCAAACACAATGTCTTCGGTATATATCTGGAACCACTGTTCCACATGATTTTTATTGGCTTTTGCTCATCCTTTAATTCTTTTACGTCTTTGAGTAAGTTAATATTTTCTGCATTATCATGTTCAAAAACTGCATTTAATCATGATGAGTTTTCTTCAGGAAAGAACTAATGTTAGTGACTAAAGTGTTCCAGACATCTGCAATCAACCCAAAATGTGACATTGTTCTGGATAAGACTTCGGCCGTAATCTTTTTGCAGAAAGAAAAGGGAGGGCACAAGTTTGCATATATTTTATACATTTTTACACATGTTGGATCAAAATTTAGAATCTTCCTTCCTTCAAAAAATAAAATATTTGATAGAATAATTTAAAAAATTTTGAATGCTGAGGATAGCTGCTGATAGAAGTCTTAGCTAAATGTTTGTAAACTGATTTCTAATTCCAGTAAAACAGGATGCTGCTTCAAAAGGGATTGATCTTTGATGTAAAGGTGAGAATCATGTTTGTCGTTAAAGTTATAATTACAAGGTCCATCACCATTTATGAAGCACAAAGCAAGCTTTTTTAACAGTGCCATGAAATCTAATTTGGGAAATATTTAATAAAAATTTCCTTACAGAAACTATCATTTTATCCCAAATAAGACAAATATAATCAAGTAACATACTTTATTCCCTGGATTTATGTACATCATACTTTTAAGAAAGGACTGTTTCCAGCTTAGTTTATACTTTTGAACCTCAGTCAAGTACCAAAGATGGCACCTGAGCTTCTCATCTAACTCTCAGAATTTGAGAACTTTTAGCTTCGATAGAATTGTTCGTTAATTGGCTCCTCTACATGGCAAGATTTTAGTTGTTGCAGGATTGCAGTGCGGGAGCAATGCCTTTTAGGACATTGTGGGACAGACCAGCTACCATGGTCTCTTCATTGTTTGAAAGAATTTTTAAAAAACAGTATATATTTCCTTTTTGTTACTTTGTTTGCAGAATAGTTTGTTTCTTGTGTAAATTATACTCATCATAGTAAAAGTGTAAATCAAACAAATTATAAGAATTATTTTTCTATATTTAAAGCCTTATAAAGCTCTGTTTTATAAAGTTCCTTTGACAAAATTTTTTTGAAACGTCAAACATCTTATCCAATAGTATATTAATATATTATTAAACATTGTTGTCTTTCGACACTATCTTTTTTTTTTACTCTTTATGTCAATAATTATTAAACATAAATATAGACCTTACAGTGCTTTTTTTTTCAATTTCATATATGCTTATTGTTTTGTATACCGTAATACAATACATAAAGCTACAGAATTCTTCTCCAGTATTGTATTTTATATTTTATTGTCTTCCTTAATCTCCTGTACATTGCTTTTATTAACCTGTTCATTATTATGAAAAATACTGGCATATATTTTCACTAACTAATGTTTAATATACATTTTAGATTTTGATTTGCTATCTGAAAGCCAACTACTTTCTTTTGATATCAGAAGAAAAAAAATTAGCTGATTCTTTTTAAGTTGTGATATCCAGCTAATTTTTATTCTCCCTTCATAAATTGTAATGTAGAATACAATTCAACTTATGTATTGAGCAGTATATGTGAAATAATTCATTTTTTTTCTTTTACAGAAGTATATTATAAACTGATATTCTGAAGAAGAATGCAAGACCCATTTTCTTCATTGTAGATCTTGAATAGAGATTTTTGTCACTACATCTGTAAAAAAAACTTACATATTTAAAATTAGAAAAATGTCTATCTTTGAAAGGAAATCAAGGCACTATTTACATGCTCGTGATAATGAAAAGCCTTATGTTTGTGAAACGTGCAACAAGGGTTTTTCTCGAAATGATAATTTAAAATTACATTTACGTATTCATACCAAGGAAAGGCCTTATGTTTGTGAACTATGCAAGAAGGGATTTTCTCAATTTGGTCATTTAAAGCAACATTTACGGATTCATACCAAAGAAAAGCCTTATGTTTGTGATTTGTGCAACGAGGGTTTTTCTCACAATTGTAGTTTAAAAGTACATTTACTGAATCATACAAAGGAAAAACCTTATGTTTGTGAACTGTGCAACGAGGGGTTTACTCGAACTGATGTTTTAAAAAAACATTTGCGGATTCATACAAAAGAAAAACCATATGTTTGTGAACTGTGCAACAAGGGGTTTTCTCGAAATGATACTTTAAAAGAACATTTGCGGATTCATACAAAGGAAAAACCTTATGTTTGTGAAGAGTGCAACAAGGGATTTTCTCGAAAAAAGGATTTAAAAGTACATTTACTGAATCATACAAAGGAAAAGCCTTATGTTTGTGAACTGTGCAACAAGGGATTTTCTCGAAAAAGGGATTTAAAAGTACATTTACTGAATCATACAAAGGAAAAACCTTATGTTTTTTAACTGTGCAACAAATGTTTTTCTCGAAAGGATCATTTAAAATCACATTAACAACGTCATTCAAAGCAAAAAGTTTGTTAAGTGTGCAACAAGGGTTTTTCTTAAAATTATAAGTTGAAATCACATTTAGGGATTCATGCCAAGGGAAAGCCTTATGTTTATAAACTGTGCAACACAAACGTTTTATCTCAGAATCAGTTTAAAACAACTTTTACACATCCATATAAAAGAAAATGTGCTGCTGGGTGTTTTCTGAAACTGGCCACTTAAAGCACATTTTTATATTCATAGGAAGGAGAAAATCCCACACACGTATTTGTTAAATATACAACATTTTTTTAAGGTGTTAGTTTTAAAACCTATGAAAAATCTCAATTATTGAATATTTTTAAAAATGTATTTCTTTTTCTATACCTTTTAATAATGATATTTTCTTTTGTAACCAGATAGAAAATTTTATAAATAGGTTTTTGCAAAGAAAACTGCTTTTTTTATGTTGTGTCCTTTTATGCTCAGTATTTTAAGTTAGAATTTTTTTTATTTGATTATGACTTGTATATTTTTATATGAGAAAACATAAATGAGTAAAATATTAATATATTTGTAATTATGTTAAATGTTATATTCTCGTATAGCATTAAATGAAGAATAAATTTAAATGTAAGTCAAACTGTTGAAAATTAATTATTTGGATATTTGTTAAAATAAATTCCGTATATTCGAGTATATTGGGATTTATCTATATTTCTGAAATAATTGGGTGTACTTTCAATGTGATGATGCATAATACTTTTGTTAAAGATATACACAGTCAAGCTTTTCGATTTTATGAATTTTCTTTCCCCTCAATTAAAGTTAAGGCAAAACCCTCTATTTAACAAATAATAAACCCTAAATTATTTTAGCTGCTGGAATTTTTTTATTATTAGTTTGTTTTACGAAAATTGAGGTTATTTTTTTCAAATGGCATATTTTTGTTTGTCCGGAACAGAAAAAGTTTTTGTAAGCAGCAAATTTCAAGGAAAGGACGAAGACCATTATTAGTCATGCCAGTGAGTCATGAGTGTAAATAATCGTGTGAGTCTTGTGTAGGACAGGAAGGCCTAATCCACAAAGTAGTATTTTTAAAGTTTTTAACACGCATGATACATTTGATGACTGACTGCCTGTTTTTGGAACTGAAATAGTGGAAATTGTTGATTTGTCTTAATGAATGGTGATCTTAATGCTGAAATTCATAATGAGAGAGAGAAACCCTATCAAGACTTACATTTTCTAGTGTTTTACATTGTTTGGAAGCTGTGCAAACACACCTCTGTTATGCAGCAGTATGTAAATGACGCAGTATATTCTTTTCTGCATGAAGTCGAAAAAGTCTTTTGAGTTAGGAATCAAAATGATTTTCAATGATTTATTCGTCAGCATTGTAAAAATGTCTCTTAACTGGTGCATAATATTTCACTGATAATATTTTTATCTGTTAAGTAAAAAGTGCGTAATTTCTAACTTTGTATATTTTTTGTGTAGTTGCTTATTGAATTTCCAAAAAGTAAGTGGGAAAAGTTTGTATTTTTTTTTTTAGAATCTGATATATCGAATTACCGAACAAAATGTTCGGTCCCAGAGTTTTCGTTAAAGCGGGGTCCGACTGTATTTCAAAAATTCGTTGGTTTTTATATTAATCCTCCAAGCGTTTTGCACGTAGAATCCTCCATTCTAAAGCTGCTTCGAAAATGCACCGCCTGTATATTTTTGTCTTCAAGTAAGATTCTAAAAAGGGGTTAAGCCGTATTTTTCTGAAATCCATTCTCCCCCCCTTTAAAGGTTTAACATCTTGAAAGATAATTAGGGAAGTTGAAGCTACACAACAGGACACTGACAGGAAGCTTTGTGGCTCGCCGCTCAGCGTTTTTCACGGATGAACTAAAGCTCGAAATGAATACAAATCGAAATGTTTCGACAACTAACAGTGGTAGTGTTTTTCAACGGTTTTTAAATACTTTGAAATCATAAGTATATCTGTCATATTTTACTTTCATGATTCTATTGTATCTACTTGTCCGCAAATTGAACAAGAATAAATATTTTTGATAAAAAAATTGTATCACTCCTAAATAAAATTTTCATTAAAGATATAAATATTTTCGATAAAAAATTATTTCCTATCATACTGCATTCATTTTTTTCCAGGATTTAAGTTATTGTTTGCTACACTCCTCACTTAACTCTGAGTGCGCTACTTTCCTACCCCCCAACGGAAACTTTTGAACCCGGTACCGGGACATTCTGTAAACTGGAAATGCAACGGTCAGACGCAAGGTCTTGCCCGCATCAATCCGCAGCACCTTCGAAAGTGTAATTTTCATTTAACCGCATTACTACCTTTTTGTTAGACATTTAAAAAGTCGGATCCAAATTTTTATGATCTCCTTGTGTTGTTTTTCCAATCCCGTTCCATGATCTCAATGAAAGTAAGCACACCGATTCGAACCCGATCTTTTTGAGTTTCGTGATTTGTGGTTGGCAGCAACTGCCATGCAAATCGAGCGAGTATTTAAACTCGGCTCATGTTAGTTTTTCGAAAAGGAAGGAGAAACAGAAATATAAGAAGTGTGTGAGTGGTTTAACTCTTAGAGGGAGAGAACGGCTGGTTGGCAATGCAACTGCAGGTTGCATCACCATTTTAGATTAGAAATTCATTTTACAATATTAGAAGACGGTTCGAATCGGATGTCTCTGGTAATGTTGCTTTTTGAACTTATTGTTTTTTTATCGCTCCAGTAACGAGCAAAGTGACTTTATGATTGATTATTAAAGGCCAATTTTAAGAAACTGTTTTTCGTCTTCATGCCTCCTCGACACATAAATTTCACTGCTAGCTTTGCAAAATTTAAATTAGTTTACCAATAAGTGTAACAAATTTGGTTATGGGCCCAGTCCATGTACTGTGTCGAGGCAGGCTAGACAATTGAACCAGGCCATGAACTTTGTCTATTTAAATACTGTTCCAGTCTAGAACTATTTTTTATGAACTCTGTTGCTAGTACGCTAAATCGAGTAACAGGTATGGAGTTTAACAACCAGATATCAGTGTTGACTCCAAATAACTGGAACACGTGGAAGCATGATATGCAAGTACTCTTAATGCATTATGGTTGCTGGCAGTTTATAATACAGACCAAGCCAGAGCAACCTGATGAAGAGGCAACATACAAGGAAAAATTAGATCTACAACTTCGTAAGGATAGATGTTATACGTTGATCTATACTAACATCAGTTCAGATTTGAAAAATCTGATAACGGAAACAACTGACGGAGTAGCGGCATGGAAGATATTAAAAGATCACTTCGAACCAGTCACAAAAGCAAGAGTAATTCAACTATTAGATCAATTTTTTGGAACAAAATACCAACCAGGGGAAGATGATGGAATCTTCATATCTCGTGTAAAGACAGCGGCAACCAGACTACAAGAAGCGGGTCATAAATTGGACGACCTGTACATAGGATTTCAATTAATAAGGTGGCTTCCTCAGGAATTCCAGTCTACCGTGCAACAAATCTACAGATGGAAAGAAGAGGACTTCAGAGTTGTCAAAATTGAAGCAGAGCTGATATTAGAAGCCAATCGTCTTCAGTTGATGAAACAAGATTTGGAGAATGCTTACTTGAGCAGTTTCACTTCAAAGAAGTCGAAGACGCGTTACCTGGTGCTACGGCTGCAGCTCATGGAGATCCAAATGGCAAGAATGATTACCAAAAGAAAGGTGGTAAGGTATTTAACTGTAAAACTATTAAAAATGTTAAACAATCTATTAAGACTATAGGTCCGTGTTATGTATGTAATAAGTACGGGCATCTTAAAGTAAACTGTAAAGAGAAAAAGTCTCTACAAAAATCTCCTTCAACTGTAAATGAAACTTTTATAACACAGAGTTTAATATAAATTTAAGATTTTGTGAAGCTGAATGTAGTCTTTTAGAACTAGATAAACAATTCGTAACTAGTTGTATCTTATTTGCGGAAAACTCTGATAAAGGTGTTTGGGTAATAGATACTGCTGCCACGAGTCATTTTTGTAATGACAAGAGTTTATTTTTAGATCTTAAACCGATAACTAAAATGAAAATGTCGTTAGCAACGGAGGATAAAAGTTGTCCCGTAGAAGGAATCGGTACACTTAGATTTCGGGTAAAATATAAGGAGAGTTCATGAAATAACTTTGACTGATGTATTATTTAATCCTAAGTTGAGGAGAAATTTGTTATCCGGTTCCAGATTAGAAAGTAAAGGTGCGTATTTTGTGGGTACTAAAGGTAAAATTAATGTTTTTAATAAAGACTGGATAAAATTGTTCTCGGCGACACGCCATGAACATTTGTATTTTTTTAAGCTGGATCATTATATTATACCAAAGAGTAAAGAAATTAGTTTTTTTAGTGATGTAACCGCTAAAACAAAAAAACGGATCAATAGAAAAATGGCATCAACGCTTTTGTCATGTTAATAACGATTACTTGGTAAAAACTAGTAAAAATGATAGTGTAAAAGGTCTCCCACGCTTAACTGATAATGGTAAGACTCATTGTATACCGTGTAAATTAGCAAAGTCCAAGAGAGTTTCATTCAAAAAGACGGGGGCCGTAAGATCAAAACGTCCATTGGAATTGTTGCATATGGACCTCTGTGGTCCAATGCCAACTGAAAGCCAAGGCGGTAATAAATATTTCTTGAGTATAATTGACGATTATTCAAGAAAGGTGACTGTATTTCCCATCCGAAATAAATCTGACGTATTTTATACGTTTATAAGATTTCAGAAACGAGCAGAACGTTTTCTAAGTAAAAAGGTAATAGCAGTTAGAACTGATGGCGGACTAGAATTTTGTAATAAAGATATAAATAATTTCTTGACAGAACTGGGTATAAAGAGCATGAGGTAACAAATTCATATACGCCAGAAATGAATGGGGTCGCGGAGAGATTCAATTTAACCGCTCTAGATGGCATCAAAACATTGCTTAAGTCTAGTGAAGTTCCCCATAAGTTTTGGGGAGAAGCATTACTTTGTTTCACTTATGCGTGGAATCGAATTTGTCACAAAGACAGTAACAAAACGCCTTTCCAAAAATATTCAGGTAGAAAACCATCGGTATTGCATCTAAAACCTTTGGGATGTTTGGCATATGCTGGTGTGCCAAAACAAATTAGAAAAAATTCGATATGCGTGAAAATGGAATTATGATGGGATACGCACAACGTACTAAGGGTTATAGAATATGGTTGATAGATGAAAATAGATTAGTCGAGATTATTAATGTAAGATTCGATGAAAATAAGAGGGGAATTAATTTTAGACAGAAAGTTAATAGTAACCTTGGATATATATATAATTTAAACTTTCCTGATTATTATGATGATGAGGATGATTTTGATAGAGTAAAAGATTCATTAACGAGTCGTTTAGTTTCAAACACAAGTACGGAAACGCCCTCAACATCTGAAAAGCCAGGTGTATCTTCCGATAATCATAGCTTGATCCCATGTACGGAGGTTAAGTGGATTCGAAATATAGGTAGGAAAGTAACTGGATCTAACATATATTATAGTATAGAAGGGGAAGCAACCCGATTGAAATCTTTTAACGAAATAGAGAGATACTGTAAGAGGCATAATATTGAGTATGATCCTAGTTTATTTAATTTTAGAAAAGATAATACCGAATCCCAGTGATTTTCAGATTTGTCAGAGCAACAAGAAGCTCTTATGGTTGAAGTAACTATTCCTAACGGTTACAAACAGGCAATAAGATCCAGAGACGCATCTAAATGGCATGATGCAATGGATAAAGAAATTAACGTAATGATGGAACGTAAAGTTTGGGATTTAGTTGATCATCCGGATAATATAAAAATTTTAGAAAACCGTTGGGTTTATACCATTAAATATGATGAAAATAAGAAAATTGTTAGATACAAGGTCCGCTTAGTTGCGCGAGGTAACACACAATTACGAGGCGAGTCATTTGACGAGGTATTTAGTCCAGTTATTAACTTTACTATTGTAAGATTATTTTTCACTATCTGTGTATGTTTGTGGAAATGGACGCATATTCAAGTAGATATCACTAATGCTTATTTATATGCTAACTTAGATACTGTAATCTACATGAAGCAACCAACTGGATATGAAATTGATAATAACAAAGTGTGTAAGTTACGTAAAGCAATATATGGACTCCACCAGAGTGGACGCCAGTGGTTTTTGGAATTAGAAAATAAATTAATTAAATTAAAATTTAAGAAGTTAGAGTGGGTTAATTGTGTATATATGTTTGAAGATAATGTAATTTTATTATTTTATGTAGATGACATGATTATTTTTGGAAAAGAAATAGAAAACGTAAATTTTGTATTGCAGAAAAATTTTGATTTAAAAATTATGGGTAAAACAAATAAATTATTAGGAATAGAATTTGAAGAACTAGGTAATAGTCTGTTGATACATCAGAGATCTTGCATTCAAAGGTTATGTGAAATTTACGAAAAATATAAATATCCCGTAAGTTCATTACCTATATCAAAAGGTCAAGTTCTTTCCAAATTAGATTCACCCAAAACTAGCGAAGAAAATTTAACAGTTCCTTATAGAAATTTAATAGGATCTTTGTCATTTATTGCTATACGCACAAGACCCGATATTATGTATGCAGTAAATGTATTATCTCAATTCCAAGCAAACCCGGGAATAAAACATTGGAATTGCTTATTGAGATTATTAGGTTATTTAAAATACACTCAAGAATATAAATTAGAACTTTCAAAAGTTAAATCATTAAAACTAAGATGTTATTCAGACTCAGATTTTGCTACAAATAGGGATGATCGAGTGTCGATGGGAGGGTTCATAACTTTTATAGACGAAACTCCAATTTCATGGCGAACTTTCAAGCAAATATCCGTTAGTCTGTCGACCATGGAAGCTGAGTATGTTAGTTTAACAGAAGCAGCTAAGGAATTCATTTGGCTAAAGAATGTAATTGATAATAAAAGTTTAAATTTGGAATTAAGTGAAAATGTAATGTTTTGTGATAATCAAGCTGCTATAAGTTTTTCAAAGTCACCGGTAGAAAATTATAGAACAAAACATATCGATGTTCGTTATCATTTTCTAAGGAATTTGCTATACGACAAGGTTTTCCAAATTAAATATATAGGTACCAAAAATAATTTGGCGGACATTCTTACCAAACCCATGGTAAAGGAAAAATTGTTAGAATTTTGTAGAAAATTATTTCTTTTTAGAGAATAATATATATACTTTATTTCTTTAAGATTAAAATATTAGTTTGTTTATTACAATAAAGATTGTGAATAAAATGTATTTTTTTGTGTTAAATTGTATAACATGTGATTATAGATTAAAATTAATTTACTGATTTGTAAGAGATAATGGTGCGAGATTGGAAAAAGGGGGCCGATTGTTAGACATTTAAAAAGTCGGATCCAAATTTTTATGATCTCCTTGTGTTGTTTTTCCAATTCCGTTCCATGATCTCAATGAAAGTAAGCACACCGATTCGAACCCGATCTTTTGAGTTTCGTGATTTGTGGTTGGCAGCAACTGCCATGCAAATCGAGCGAGTATTTAAACTCGGCTCATGTTAGTTTTTCGAAAAGGAAGGAGAAACAGAAATATAAGAAGTGTGTGAGTGGTTTAACTCTTAGAGGGAGAGAACGGCTGGTTGGCAATGCAACTGCAGGTTGCATCACCATTTTAGATTAGAAATTCATTTTACAATATTAGAAGACGGTTCGAATCGGATGTCTCTGGTAATGTTGCTTTTTGAACTTATTGTTTTTTTTATCGCTCCAGTAACGAGCAAAGTGACTTTATGATTGATTATTAAAGGCCAATTTTAAGAAACTGTTTTTCGTCTTCATGCCTCCTCGACACATAAATTTCACTGCTAGCTTTGCAAAATTTAAATTAGTTTACCAATAAGTGTAACTTTAATAAGTGTAAACTTTAACTGTAAATATTTATTTTCTTGCAATATAAACATACGTAACATCTCCATCTCTGGCTGTTATTCGAACTCAACCAACGGCATCATTTGGAGGCACCGACGAGATCATTATCATCGATTCAGAGAAGCAAGAGATAAGTACTTTTTTTATATTTTCATGCAACATTTGGTTTTGGTTTCTCTTATTGATTCATTCCGACCATATTTCGTTTTATCAATTATAATGGACGCCAAAACGGCTAAAATGCTTCGCGGCAGAGCGAAGGCTGCACTTACAAGAACTAAAAATTTCATTGATAAAGATGATCAAACTTTTGACAAAAATGATATACGCAACAAGTTAGAAAAACTTGAATTAACTTATACGGAATTTGATAAAGCGGATGCTGCTTTACCTATCAAATCCTCTTAAATGGAAGAATTCGAAACAAAATATTATGAAACCAAAGCCAAGCTACAGAATATCTTAGAAAATTTATCTGTGAGAAAAAAATGTATATAATGATAATCCTGATGTTTTTTAAACTGTCTCAAATATGAAATATAGCAAAAATTAATATTGAACGTTTTTCTGGCAATTATAAAGATTGTGGCCTTCATTTAAAGATTTATATGCATCCACACTACATAATATGTGTTTATCGAATATACAAACATTTCAATATCTTAGAAGTTTATTGCTGTCAGAACTAGTAAACATAATTAAGCATATTCTTATTACTGAAACTGCTTATAATGAGACTTGGGAAAAATTAATTGCCCGTTATGATAAAGAGAGAAGCAAATCATTTTGACGTGAAACGTCTTTAAAATCGCGCCGAAACATACGGGTACCAGGTTCAAAAAGTGGACCGTAACGAAAAGATCTATATCATCGTACCTTAATAATTACAAAACTATTAGTCCTAGAAACAAAAATGTGGTGTGAATATTTCACTTATCTAGTCAGCTTGCTGTTATGACCTTAAGTCTGGGGCGGCGAGGGAGGGGTACTGCGTTAACTGTGCGAAACCGGCGCTCTCGCTCGTTTCTATTCAGTGTAACTCGTGACTCCGACTTGATAGCGCGGTGATTCTTTCGTGTGTTTATCAAGATTATTGAAACCGATTGATTCATACAAAAATAAGTGTAATTTGGACAGTATTTATATTAAAAATAACCAGAAAGTGATAAAAATATATAAACATTTGCTATGTCGGCCTCTACTCGTGCAAGAGCCAGCCAGAAATATAAATCACGGCTACGGCGCCAACGGTGAAAGATATTCGCGACGAGTACGATCGGATGGCCAATCATCGCCTTCCCACGTTGTCAATGCAAGCAAGAGCCTTCTGTAAGCGAGACGTCCTAGCCGAACGCAATGAAGACCAGGGTGGCTACCTACATCGACGATAACAATTAATTTTGATCGTATCTGCTTTTAATGTACAAAGTTTGGTTGCCCATGCAGGAGATATTGAAAGCGATAATATATTGATGAACTCCGATTATATGGTAATTAGAGAGACTTGGATGAATTGCGCGAACACTGTGATGATCAATGGCTTCGAACTAAGAGCAAGTAATAACACCGCACTTGAACATCGTACACATTGTCCGTCTACCTCATCTGAATTGCCGGTGCGAGTTTCTGCAGCCGGAGGTTCTGCAATCTATAGAAACCTACAAAGCTCCACGAACTGTAGCGAAATCATAGTAAATGCCAACAAGTCATGCGGAAATTCAGTCTTGAAAAAACATAATGTCCGCGACATATGCTTGGTGGACGTTAAAGTCGGAGATCTTACGCTGTTTATCCTCGGTGCCGTATATATATATCCTAAGGCGTCGGCTGAAGCTGTTAAGCTATGTCTTTATCAATCACTCCTGCTATGTTCAGCAAACTTAACAAAATTAATACCGAACTCTCAGCCAGATTTGGAGACTCCAATAGTTCTATGCGGCGATTTCAATTGCGATCCACAACAGAACAGCTATCTTGTTGAGTTCATGAGGAATGAATTCGGCCTTAACTACGTACAAAAATCACCGACAACATTAGGCAATACCACTATAGACTGTACATTCACCAGAAATATTAATGTTGACATTATGCCGTATGTTTCTTATTTCACATTTCACAGACCTATGTTAAATAAAATCGTTGTCGAATATTAATTGTAATAATAATTTATGTTTCTACTATGTATCTGTTCTTTTTCATTAAAATACCGTCAATCCTGTTTTTATGTATTTCAATCTTTTACTTTAAAAGCGATTCGCTAACATAGACGTTTCACGTGAAAAACAACGGCTGTTTGGCCCAGCACAGCCCCACCTGTTTTCACTTATTAAAACATTCATGGAACAACCTTTTTTCAATGATACTAACTCTAGCAACATAGCAAATACTTCCGACGAAGTAATTAGTTCTTAAATCTATTGATACTAAAGCAGAGTCTGGAGATATATGGTTGATTTACATTTTGTTACAAAAGATTGATCCTTAAACGCGCCAAGAATGGGCGCAATTCTCAAATAATATTGTTTTTCCCACATTTGAAGCATTTATAGAATTTGTAAATAACAGATGTACATACTTAGAACTCTATAATGAAAGGGGGTTACTTATGAAAAACAACATACAGTACAGTCCCGCTAATCCGAACACGGCTAATCCGAACATCCGGTTAATCCGAACGGCTCCGCGGAAAAATTTTTTATAATTTTAAGGACGAAAAAAAAAATCGGTGAATATTTCAATATAAAACAGTATAAACCTTAATTCAAAACAGTTCTTTATTTAATATTCACGCACTGTACATCAAGTTATGGTACAAATTTTAAAATGGAATAAACTACAGAACAGAACACTAATGTTTAGTATGAAAAATTGTACAACATAACCCGTACTCCCAGTTCAAATAGTGATTTCGCTGTTACTCCGGCTAATCCGAACAATCACGTAATCCGAACAGGGGTCGATCCGATATTGTTCGGATTATCGGGACTGTACTGTATATATATATATATATATATAAATAATAAATCGAAATTTAACAATAGTTTAAAGTGTTCATATTGTAAAATGAATCATCTTGTATTCAAATGTCCTAAATTTAAAAAAAATGTCTGTTAAAGAGCGTAAACAATTTGTTAATAAACATGTTATAACAATTTGTTAATTTACATGTCATTTTTGTAAGAAAAAGCATCATTCGCTATTACATGATAATAATTTTAAAAATTATGCAACAGCTGCAAATAAATCACATCGTGCTGAAGGTCAAAACCATACAGGAAATGATACTAATCAAAACAAAGAAGTTACAGCTTCCGTGAACTCTATACAAACATATTTTTCTTTACTACCAACTTTAAGCGTTAACATTAAAAATATCTTGGGGGAGAACTGTCAAGTTCGAGTTATGATGGACAGCGGAAGTGAATCAACATTTATTTCTGAAAATGTTTGAAACTGCTAGGCATCAAAAGAAAAAACGCTAGATTTCAAATAAAAGGATTACAAGATTCTAAAATCGCGATGACTAAAGGGTGTGTTGAAATAGATTTAGTGTCGTTACATGACCCCAAGGTCAAACTACCAGTTAAAGCATATGTTTTGGAAAAACTAACTGCTCTGTTACCAACGGAAAAAATAAATGAAGCACATTTCTCTCATTTAAAAAATGCCTGCTTAGCGGATCCGAAATTTTTTATCCCAAACAATATCGATATGATTCTCGGATCTGACCACTTTTTTTCCTATTTTGCTTCCTGTGCAAATTACTTGCTTTCAAAGTAATTTGATCGCTTTAAATTCCATTTTTGGTTTCCTGGTTTCTGGTGTGAATTAACTGATTCTTTTAACTCAAATTCATTGCTAAATTTTCACAGTAATGGTACAAATATTGACAATCAATTAAAGCAATTTTGGGAATTAGAAATAATTCCTAATGTAAAAGATAGAAATATTAACTTCTGAAGAACAATTTGTGGAAACACATTTTCAAAATACTTATGCGTGTAATTCCGATGGACGCTTTGTTGTAAAGCTCCCATTTTATAAATCAAATTCAGAATTGGGAGACTCAAAACCCGCAGCAATGTCTCGCTTATTAGCAATGGAGCGGAAATTTAAAAATAACCCAGATTTCGAAAAACAATACAAAGAGTTCAGGAACGAATACAAATCGCTAGGTCACATGAGTTTAGTAAATTCCCATACTTCGGACAAATATCTGAATTTTTTTACCGCATCACCCACGCCGTTATCAAGCCATCCAGCACTACAACAAAATTAGAAGTTTTTGATGCATCTTGCAAAACTACAAAAGGTGCGTCATTAAATTATCTGCTAGGCGTAGGTCCTAAATTACAAAAGGGTATTTTTGAAATATTGCTTAAGGTATCCGTACACCTTCAAAACGTCATTTTCGTCAAATTTTTCGATTTTTTAATTTAAATGTTATTTGAAAATATGAACTTTTTTCTTTAAAATGGTGTTTAAATTTTGTTTCTATCTTATTTAGAACTTAAGTTATGGGGATTTGAATTTCATTCGATAGCACCTTTTTGAACCCGGAAGTACAAGTCTGCATTGCGAAGTAGAAAAAAATGTTTGTTGATATTTTTAATTTTCAAAGTATCGTTTAAATATGCAATAGTAAGAAAGTTAAACTTTTTAAAATATGAATTTGAGTTTTCAGAATTATCAAGAATATAATTGGCAACAGGTTTTTATTTATATTTTTATCTAGAATCTGGCAAGAGAATAGAGTTCTTTACTGTTTGTTTACATTTGCTTATGATTGCGTAGCTCTTTATAAGCTTTTCTTTAATCCTTTTTTATAGCAAAAAATTTTAATTTTTGTCATTTAAAATGGGTAATGCTAAACGTAGAGTTAGTGCAAAGAGAACGCCAATTTCGAGGTAAAGGATCTACCATTAAACATTCAAAAAATAGCAGCGCAACATCTACCAACGCCAGTTCTTCAAAAATTAAAATACCTGCTGCCTTTCATGAAGAAATAGCAGAATATCAACGTAAACCACTTACTGGTAACATAATAATTGATATGGAAGTCATTTTAAATTTATTTTTACAACTTTGCTGCCCAAGATGTTTCGAAGAAGGTATCCTGCTTTCTGAGGATTCCACATATGGTTTGTGCTCAAATTTTGTTATCAGGTGTAAACATTGTGACTTTTACTCAGGGTTTTCTAGTTCAAAGAAAACTTTAAACTGTCCTGAAGTAAATACAAGATTTGTGTATGGTATGAGACAAATTGGGAAAGGTTTTTCTGCTGGGTTTAAATTATGTGGTACATTAAATTTACCCAGGCTCAGTAAAACTGCGTACACTAATCATGAGAATAAACTCATGTCCGTGATTTCAGAAGTTAGTGAACTATCAATGCAAAAAGCAGCTTCTGAACTGTTAGTGCTACATCCTACTAATAATAAAATTGTTGAATGTGGCATTTCAGTTGATGGAACGTGGCAGCGTAGAGGTTACTCTTCCATGAATGGGTGTGTCGCAGCTTTGTCAGTTGACACTGGTAAAGTAGTAGAAATTGAAATAATGTCGTCATATTGTCCCACCTGCAGAAAGATTTCTAAAATGCCTAGAAGCATTGAGTCGGAAACTTTTGCAGCAGATCACGTGTGCCATAGCAATTTTCAAGGTTCTGCGTTAAAAATGGAAGCTGTTGGTGCTACGAGAATCTTCCAACGTTCTATTGTCAAACGAGGCCTTAAATATGCACATTATTATGGTGACAGGGACTCTAAGGGCTTTATCAGTGTCAAAGATACTTATGGGAAGGATAGCGTCACAAAATATGAATGCATTGGTCATGTTCAAAAGAGTAGGTGCGAGATTGCGCAAACTAAAGTCTAAAAATAAAAATCTGTCTGGTAAAGGCAAACTCACCGACTCTTTTATTGACCGATTGCAAAACTATTATGGGATTGCTGTTCTCTTAGCAATGTTGGAAACCTATCCGGTCTTCAGCAAAATGTTATTGCGGCTTTGTTTCATTGCTCATCAAGTGTCAAGAAACCGATGCATGGGCAGTGTCCCATCGGAAAAGATAGTTGGTGCTACTACCAGCGAGCACTGTCTTGTGGCAAAAAGCCAAACGAAAAATATAAAGGCTTATCAAATGAAGTACTAAACACGATTAAGCCTACATATTTAGAGTTGTGTACCAAAGAACTGCTTACTAAATGCCTGCATGGCAAAACACAAAATTCAAACGAGTGTTTAAATGGCGTTATATGGCAGAGAGTACCCAAGGAAGTTTTCGTGTGCCTCAAAATTTTAAAATCTGGTGCATTGGATGCTGTGATCCAATTTAATGATGGATACAAGGGTTGTGTTGAAATTTTTAAAAAACTTAATATAACTCCTGGTTATTTTACTTTAAAAGCATACAAACATCTTAACATCAATAGAATTAAAGACGCAGAACGACATTCAACACCAAATGTAAAGCAGCGTAGAAAAATTTTATATAAGAGCTACAAGGAAAAAAAATCAATGTTTTAGAGAGTAAAGAAGGTGTTATTTATAAATCAGGACCATTTTAAGTACATCAAATTTTGTTTAATATTAAAATTTGCAGTTCAAAGTTTATTTCTGATTTATCTCAAAATGAATTTGTTTAACGTATTGACATCTGACAACGTAAATATCAGAAAAAGTTGTGAACCAAATTAGTTCAAATTTTATAAATATATTTGTTTTATAGATTTAAAGAACCCCTACTACTTTCATAATTATATAGTTGATATGTTTTTAGTAACTAAGGTATATATCATGCTCGTAATAATTTTTTAATTATTTTTCAATGTTCTTTTACTCGAAACTTGATAAAAATTGTAATAAATTGATTATCATCAGGAAAATAGTACCAGCCCTAAAAAATGTTATAATGATCATCATCAAATTTACAGAAAAGCGATATTTTTGTTTACATTTGAGTTATGTGCGTTATTCTAATAATCAATTTAATTACTATTTACACTATGCTTTACTCCCTAAAATTTTTTATGTACTACAAGTAACATATTAAATGTATTTTTCATAGTTTTAAGTTATATTTCATCAGTAAAAAATATTTTAATAGCAAATATTAAAGTTTTTAAAAAAATTTTCTTCGAAGGTGTACGGATACCTTAATTTTAGAATTCCTAAAATTGTATTTACAGTGGACATTGAGAACAAGTACCGTCAAATTTTAGTAGCTGATGAAGATTAGAAATACCAAAAAATTCTTTGGAGAAATAACTAATGAAAACACATTCGCACATACAAGCTAAAAACTGTCACCTACGGTTTAACCTCAGCTTCCTTTTTGGCCACTAGGTGCATTAAGCAAATCGCTCTCGATAATAAACCTAATCCCGAACATTACAGGAAGACATTTATGTGGATGATTTATACTATCAGGATCAGATACGCCAAATAACGCAATCTCCATTTGCAAGGACATTGCTCATGTTTTGAGTACTCGCGGATTTCATTTAAGAAAATGGAATTCTAATTCCACCGAATTTCTCGCTCAATTTTCAGAACATAGTTCTCATGATACACAAGCTGAATTTTCCAAAGATTCTAATGAAAGTTCCAAAGTATTAGGCTTATTTTGGAATTCATCCAACGACACTTTTGGTTTCCAACCATCGTTTGAACTTACACCACCACTCACAAAGAGACGTATTTTATCTGAATCTTCCAAAATTTTCGATCCTTTAGGACTTCTTTCAGCTTGCACAGTATTCATGAAGATCTTTTATCAAAAACTTTGGTTTACAAAAACAGATTGGGATTCTACCATTCCACAACAATTAACAAAGGATTGGCTTAGGTTTCAAAAGGCATTTAATGAAATCAACTATCTCACTGTTCCTAGATGGGTCATCCTTACAGCAGACAACACAGTAGAATTGCATGGTTTTGCAGATGCTGCTTCATTGGCTTATGCTGCTGCAATCTACTGTCGGCGGAAACACAACGGCAAAATAAAGGTTCAACTACTAGTATCAAAAACTACAGTAGTCCCTGTCAAACAAGTTTCCATTCCTCGATTGCAGTTGCGTGGTACACATTTAATATCCAAGCTTGTGGAGACCCCCCTGAGACTCTCACCTTGGACACCAAGATTAATTTGAGGCAAAGAACCACTAAGAGCCATTTTGAATAATATTTATTATTTTCAATTTCTCATAAAAAAACCCTCTAATAACATATAATACTTTTTATGTTACGTCAACTAAAGGGATTTACCTTTATATTACATTAAATTACGAATAATGCAATTAATTACTAATTAAGCTCAAGATCAAGCAAGGTCTACAGAAATAGGAGATCTGAGAAATACATGTACTCGAATCTATATCTTTTCGGTCGGGATGCGAGGTAGGGGCCTAATAGGTCTAACGTTACAATTTCCTTGGGGTAATTCGATACTATCGTAATTAAACGAGCAGCTGGTAGCGCGTTTTTGTAATTCAATTTTTGACACCGGTCACAGGTTGATACATATTCAAATATATATTTCCTCATATATGAAAAATAACATGTGTCGCGTAATTTTAAATAGGTCTTCCTCTTTCCTAGATGGCCTGCTAATGGCAGATCAGGAAATTCTTTCATTATTCTTTCGCGAAGATATCTAGGAATATACACTCTTAGTTCTCCAAGAGTTGTAGAATACTTCTCTCTCGCGTAAAAGAGTAGACCCTCGATAATTTTGAAATCCTGGGACCAACCCTCGCATACAGTCGCAACAACGGAACCATCGTCTGGATTTTCTAAATAACGATAGATGTGTCCTAACTCAGGATCTTCCCTTTGCTTTCGAATGAGTGTTTCTCGGGAGTTTAAGGCGAGGGCTCGAAGAGCTGCGCAAGAAATTTGTGATCCATCCATATTGCCTACTGGATTCCGATATAATACGTCCGCGACAACTTTTTGGACACCCGGTTCGATGTTCTCATTCTATGTTGAACTCGGATAACTTGAGTGCCCATCTAATCATCCGACTA
Source organism: Trichonephila clavipes (assembly GCA_019973935.1). Classification (NCBI taxonomy): domain Eukaryota; kingdom Metazoa; phylum Arthropoda; class Arachnida; order Araneae; family Nephilidae; genus Trichonephila; species Trichonephila clavipes. The sequence continues at coordinate 45,776 of BMAU01017622.1, read as the reverse complement.
GATAAGTTTTTCCCATTTGTTAGCTTTGTTAATGCCGCGTGATCTGTGATTACCTTCACCGGCAGGGATCTGAAATAAGTTTTAAACATATTTAATGCCCATATCACCACCAAACATTCGTGTTCAATAACAGTATAGTTTCTTTCCGCTTTATTGAGGGTTCTAGACGCGAATGCAATAGGTCTGTGGTTTTGATTATGCACAGCACCAATTCTGATCCCACTAGCATCAGTAAATATATTAAACTGTTCTGTAAAATTCGGCAACTGCAAAACTGGTACCTCTGTTAGTGCTCGTTTTATTTTATGAAAAGCATCCTGTGCTTCCATTGACCAATTAAATTTAGCCCCCTTTTTCTTTAACCGATATAATGGTTCACATATACTATCTGCATATTTGGGTATAAACTTCTGATACCACCCCGCCATCCCTAAAAACTTCGACACTTCCTTACTATTTTTAGGAAGTTTCATTTCTGCGATTGCCTTGACTCTACTATTGCCACTTTCGATCCCTTCCTTACTAATTATGAGACCGAAATACTTAAATTTGTCACGTGCGAAGTGACATTTTTCCTTGTTTAGAGTTAGCCCTGAGTCTGACAATGTAAATACCTTATTCAAATGATCTAAGTGTTCATTAAACGATGGAGATGTGATAATAACATCATCCACACACATATAAACCAACACGAAACAACCAACAACAGGTTTTAATATAATGTCTATGGCTTTTTGGAAATTTGGCGCCGGCCCTGAAAGGCATTCTGAAGAATGCAAAGGTGCCATTGCGACTTATAAACGTTGTTTTCTCGATATCTTTCGGAATAATCGCCAATTGAAAATAACCACTTTTTATATCCAATGTCGACATAACGCCGGTATGCGGAATGTTTATGATTAGATCATCAATCACCGGCAATGGCTATCGTGCGTATTTAGTTATCGTATTTAGTTTCCCATAATCAATCGCGAATCGATACGCCTCTGGAGAATCTGCAGGAAGGTCATTATTCTTGCGCGTTAAAACTACTGGTGACGCGTATGGGGATTGAATAGGACGGATTGTACCCTCTAGTAACTTTTTCTCAATATGATAATCAATTATTCATTGTTTGACCCTGTCATATATGTAGGGTCTTGACACTATCGGTCCCTTGTCCCCAGTATCAATTTCATGGTATAAAACATGAGTTAACGCCGGCTGATCAGAAAATAGACCTTTAAAACCATTAAATAAATTCCGTAATTTTTGATTTTGCCTTTCACCGAGCTTTCTATGTGATAGATCAATCTCGACCGGTTTTTCCACTTTTGGCAACTACTTAATTTAATCATCTGGAATGATCAGAGATTTTTGATCGAAATCTAAAGTCATTTTGGACTCCTTCATAAAATCAATGCCTAAAATGAATTGGTACTGCATATTGTTTAGAATGTTAAATTACCAGGTTTTCTGGAATTCTCGGTTCCGAATCTGTAATTCGGCCCGACGTAAGTGACAACACGGGGTACCCTGGGCTGCCACTGCTCTATCCTTCTACTTTTGACGAGGACGATACGAAAAATATTTGCGATAGACCTCCGCTGATATGAAAGATTTCTCCGCTCCCGTTTCCCAAAGGGCTGTAATGAATGTCTCATTTAAAAGAATGGGGACATATGGTAAATATACTGGAGTCATTCGTAATGAGGATACCCTAATAGTTCAGTGTCTAATCTGGAGGATTTTCTGTACATCGCGATCGATCAGCACCATACTCGCATCGATCGCTTAAAAGTTTAAATATCTGTTTTGATCATTCTGACCCCTGAAAGCACAATTCCTCGAACCACCTTGTCGACCACCTTGATTGTGGAATCCATGATCAGATTGACCACCTCGATGTCGACCATCGAATCTCTGATTATCCACAACACCTTGACTCTCAAATCTATTGATCTCTCTCCGTGGGCTGCTATTGTCCGAGTAAGTTTCTATTGTTAACCCTCTTTTCCTCCAATTTTCCTGTCAATTCCTGTTAGGGAAACCATTGTTCTCGCTTGGGTTTGTTTCTCGGAATTTCCAACTCGAACCTCTGATCTTTCTATTTAGAAACCTTTCCTCAGAGGATCTTCCTTCAACCTCCAACCACAGAGATCGTTGAGAGTTGCTACAGAATATCAATCGTGGCTTTTGGAAGCAGTGGTGCTCCGATTTCCTGCCTTCCTTACTACCTCGAAAGAAATGCCAGGACGCACAACCAAACTTGAAGGAAGGTGACATCGTATTGATCAAAGAGAAGGGTCAGGTCCTCCTGGAACATGGCCAATGGCTCGAGTTCTTCAAGTGCATCCAGGCAACGACGGACTGGTTCGAGTTGCAACAGTGAAAACAGAAAACTCAGTTCTCCAACGACTGGTGCATAAACTTCACAAACTTCCTATATATCCGAACTAGTTCGGATATAGGGTGGCAGTATGTTTACTACACTCCTCACTTACAGTCGGTTGAAAAAATATCTGAGCACCGTGACCCTTTCAAAAAATGATTGGAAATGGAAAACGACCTTTTTGAAATGAAAATGACCATTGTTGAAACGAAAACGACCTTTGTTGAAACCATCTCATTTAAATCGAAAACCATCTCATTTAAAACTATCTCATTTAAAACCATCTCATTTAAATCGAAAACCATCTCATTTAAATCGAAATCCATCTCATTTAAAACCATCTCATTTAAATCGAAAACCATCTCATTTAAATCGAAATCCATCTCATTTAAAACCATCTCATTTAAATCGAAATCCATCTCATTTAAATCGAAATCCATCTCATTTAAATCGAAATCCATCTCATTTAAATAGAAATCCATCTCATTTAAATCGAAATCCATCTCATTTAAATCAATCTCCACACCCTATTTTGGTTCCCACCTTTTCGTTTCAAACGGCTCCTTTTACATGACTCTTGATCCTTTTTTACCTAATTTTTATCCAAACCTTACCTTTCAGATTTCCATCCAAAAGGAACGTTCAAAGGGCTCTTTTGTATGACTCTAGTCTACTTTTTCATCAAAACGTTGTGTTTATGTCTTGATACCATTATCTTTCAAAGTTTTACTGAGAACCTTCCAACGTATGCATTGTGTCCATTTTTCACCTCATTTTTATACCCCAACGTTGTGTTTAGGGTCTCGATCAAAGTATGCGGGAGAACGGTGGATAATGCACAGTATAAAATTTTTCAGATTTCTCCCAAAAATTATTTTAGCACGGGGCGAGAGAAAATGTTTCATTCCATCCTAGAGAGACAATTGAGACAGAGCTCATCCACAAATGAAATTTAATCATGTCAAATGAAACAGAGGTCTCCCAAAAATAGTTTTAACACGGGGGTCCAATGACATGCTGGACAGGTCAAATGAAATGTTTTGGTGAGAGGGCCACCTCATTCCAATCTTGGTGACGATTCACAGTGATGCATCTAGATGAGAAGGGGCGATTCACAGGTTCCAATCTTGGTGTATGAATGGACCCGAAAAAAGAGGGGGAACTACCCCCCTATTTTCGGTCTTGAAGATTTTTGCTAAAAATATTTACTGTTAAGACTGCCAGAATTTGAGATGGAAACAAGACTCCAAATCCTGACAGTCTTAACAAAAACATTTAGCCATTCAAAAGCACTCCGAGGTATAACTGCTGGCCTTTTATACTCTAATGAGGTCACGTGAAACGATTCCTATGGACTCTTGCATGTCGTAATAAAGTTTTAAAAAAGATGCCATCCAATGTTGGCATATTGTGTGTCTTGAAAAAAGGGGGACCGAGTCGACTCTTGTGTCGACTCGATCCCCCTTTTTTCGGTAAAATTTTTTTTGACTCACTCTACTAAATGAGACGTCTGTTTTTTGCATTCAGCCTGCAGCTTGTTAAAATACTGCAGGTATCGTGCGAATCGATACGATTTCACCATGGTACACTCGGAAATGTCAAAGTTCTCGTGCACATCATCGTGCAGGTGGTCAGGCAGGCTGTGGTCATTCAAGTCCCGGAAATGAGGCAATATTTCCAGATTGATTGTAAAAAGTCCCAACTTTTCAAAGATTTTCCGCTGATCCGAGCCCTTCACGACAATGAGGCCTTTGTTTCCTTGGGCCAGGTGACAAAACTTGCCCCGGACGCAGAAATCCAGGTATTCGAGAGGCACGGATCCGGGCAGGTGGCTTTTTCAGGCTGAGCCGTTCGTTAATGTAACGATTAGCCCGTCTGTCTTTGTCTGTCGTGAGGAGGTTGGAGTGATCCACCGTGATACAAATCACCTTAGGCTCTGTGCCATCCTCCGGTATGCTGGCAATGGACAGTTCGACCGGAACAGGTTGACCACCATGGTGAAATACGTTAGCATGGGCGAAAAACGCTAGAGAAGACATGTTGCTGAGTGAGAATGTCTCTGGTGGCTGAGCGCTCGCCTTTTATACTCTGCTGGGGTCACGTGAATCGATTCCTATTGGCTGATGCTTTTCCAATCTTGAATCACCAGACATTTATGGCATACAACAGCACGATTCAGCGTCAAGGTTCCACAATACGGATAAATTTAATCTTGGTGCAGCACACGTTTTTAAAATACGAATAAATTTAATCTTGGTGCATCCAACAGCACGATTCAATGCCAAGTTTTTAAAATACGGATAAATTTATCCAACAGCACAAGTTTTTAAACTGTGCATTTCAATCTTGGTGCATTCAACAGCACAAGGTTTTAAAATACAGATGAATATAATATTGCTGCATCCAACAGCAAAAGTTTTTAAAATGTACCTTTCAATCTTGGTACATTATGTGACCCGAAAAAAGGGGGACCGAATCGACTGTTGTGTCGATTCGATCCCCCTTTTTCCGCCAATATCCCTTTACTGTGTCAATACCGACACTTTGTAGCTCCATTCAGCATGCAGCTTATTAAACTGCTGCAGGTATTTGGCAAATTGGTACGATTTTACCATGGTGCAGTACGAAATGTCCTCTTCCTTGTGCACACCTTCATGCATGGGGTCGGGAAAGGTTCCATCGCAAATGTCTTTAAAGTTTGGCAGATTCTCCAGGGCCATGGCATACAGTCCGAGCCCTTGAAACATTTTTTGTTGTTCTAATCCTTTGACCACCATCAGGCCCCTGTTGCCTCGGGCCAGCTGACTAAACTTGCCCCTCACGCAAAAGGGCAGGTATTCCACGGCACACTCTTGGGTAACGGGTGGTGTACCAGACGAAGACGGGCATTCTCTTGGCAATTGAATCGAACATCTTTGGGATTGGAGGGTTGCCCGGCATGATTCACGGTGATGCACATGATTTCGGGATCGCTGCCATCCCTGGGAATCGTGGCAATGGACAATTCGATGGGCACTGGCTTGCCCTCGTGATGAAACACGTTGGCATGCGCAAAATAGGCGGGTTGACTCAAAACAGACATGTTGCTTCAAACAGCAGAATGATTTCGAGCGCCGGGTGGCTTGCTTTATATATGGTCGAGGAGCGTGACGTCAGAGGGCATTCCATGAGCCAAAGCCTTTTCATGCGAGCGCTGCACGTGTTGTTCCAAAGCCCGCTTCCAAGGTTGGAGACCCACCATGCGCCAAGGCACAGGATCGTCTCGATGCATTTCCCAATCATCCAACCATGTCAACCATTTCACGTACACATCTGCGACTCGAGGGCAGTCTGTCAAATCCAAACTATACGCATCCGTAGTTTGAGGTTGATACGCCTCCCAAACTCGGTGAGAATGAGGACGACCCACTTGAAAGAATTTCAACTCGACCCCTTTATCCCAGGTCAGATCCAAATGACTCGTAAACACAATGACCGTTTTTTCCAAACGACCGAGGAATGTGCACCCCAAAATTGGGTTCAAAAAGGATGGTGTAAGGATAGTCTGGCTCGTAATACGTGACTCGATCCGGCCACCGACCCAGATTTCCAAACACGATAGTGGTGCGCTGTCGACACTGGTCCAACAAGTGTTGTACCGAAACCATTTTTTTACATGCTCTTGTCTCCAAGCTTGGTTTTTTTGGACAAAAAAAAAAGGAGACGGGTTTCAGACAAAAATGAAATTTATTTACAAAATAATATTTACAAAATAATATTTACAAAACAATATTTACAAAACAATATTTACAATATTTACACTATTTACATTATTTACATCAAAATAATATTTACATGCAAGGCAAACAATTGCGTATAGACAGATCCAATGGTTTAATCACTTTAAATCCAGTAGTGTTTATCACTTTTTTTTTCATTCGGGGCATGGTCAAATCCATGGGGGTTTCTTGTTGCTCTATGGCCAACCCTGCTTCAAAATGATCCAAAAACGAGATGAGATCATTACTCTCGTCAAACAGGGAAGGCACCGTGTCCAGCACCTGAGGTTCTTGAGTATGCGCCAAGGGAATCCCTTATTGCAAATAGTCTCCAAATACAGACGACAGGATTTGATCCACGGAAGAGTCATCCGTAAAGGTCGGCTCCAAAGTCTTGACCACAGGTGAATCTGGTAAAAGAATCTGAGGGGTCGTCGGCACAGGTGGTGGATCTGGAAGAAGGATCTGAGGGGTTGTTGGCACAGGTGGATCTGATACAAGGATTTGAGGTGTCGTCAGCAAAGGTGGATCTGGTAAAAGAATCTGAGGGGTTGTTGGCACAGGTGGATCTGGAAGAAGGATCTGAGGTGTCGTCCGCTCAGGTGGTGGATATGGAAGAAGGATATGAGGTGTCGTCCGCTCAGGTGGCTCCGGAATACTCACAGGTTGAGGGGTGGCCAAGGCAGTGGAAGGTTTGATAATCCTCACAGAAGCCAGAGACGGTCCACCTGTGCCAACAACCCCTCAGATTCTTTTACCAGATCCACCTTTGCTGACGACACCTCAAATCCTTGTATCAGATCCACCTGTGCCAACAACCCCTCAGATCCTTCTTCCAGATCCACCACCTGTGCCGACGACCCCTCAGATTCTTTTACCAGATTCACCTGTGGTCAAGACTTTGGAGCCGACCTTTACGGATGACTCTTCCGTGGATCAAATCCTGTCGTCTGTATTTGGAGACTATTTGCAATAAGAGATTCCCTTGGCGCATACTCAAGAACCTCAGGTGCTGGACACGGTGCCTTCCCTGTTTGACGAGAGTAATGATCTCATCTCGTTTTTGGATCATTTTGAAGCAGGGTTGGCCATAGAGCAACAAGAAACCCCCATGGATTTGACCATGCCCCGAATGAAAAAAAAGTGATAAACACTACTGGATTTAAAGTGATTAAACCATTGGATCTGTCTATACGCAATTGTTTGCCTTGCATGTAAATATTATTTTGATGTAAATAATGTAAATAGTGTAAATATTGTAAATATTGTTTTGTAAATATTGTTTTGTAAATATTATTTTGGAAATATTATTTTGTAAATAAATTTCATTTTTGTCTGAAACCCGTCTCCTTTTTTTGTCCAAAAAATACCAAGCTTGGAGACAAGAGCATGTAAAAAAATGGTTTCGGTACAACACTTGTTGGACCAGTGTCGACAGCGCACCACTATCGTGTTTGGAAATCTGGGTCGGTGGCCGGATCGAGTCACGTATTACGAGCCAGACTATCCTTACACCATCCTTTTTGAACCCAATTTTGGGGTGCACATTCCTCGGTCGTTTGGAAAAACGGTCATTGTGTTTACGAGTCATTTGGATCTGACCTGGGATAAAGGGGTCGAGTTGAAATTCTTTCAAGTGGGTCGTCCTCATTCTCACCGAGTTTGGGAGGCGTATCAACCTCAAACTACGGATGCGTATAGTTTGGATTTGACAGACTGCCCTCGAGTCGCAGATGTGTACGTGAAATGGTTGACATGGTTGGATGATTGGGAAATGCATCGAGACGATCCTGTGCCTTGGCGCATGGTGGGTCTCCAACCTTGGAAGCGGGCTTTGGAACAACACGTGCAGCGCTCGCATGAAAAGGCTTTGGCTCATGGAATGCCCTCTGACGTCACGCTCCTCGACCATATATAAAGCAAGCCACCCGGCGCTCGAAATCATTCTGCTGTTTGAAGCAACATGTCTGTTTTGAGTCAACCCGCCTATTTTGCGCATGCCAACGTGTTTCATCACGAGGGCAAGCCAGTGCCCATCGAATTGTCCATTGCCACGATTCCCAGGGATGGCAGCGATCCCGAAATCATGTGCATCACCATGAATCATGCCGGGCAACCCTCCAATCCCAAAGATGTTCGATTCAATTGCCAAGAGAATGCCCGTCTTCGTCTGGTACACCACCCGTTACCCAAGAGTGTGCCCGTGGAATACTTGCCCTTTTGCGTGAGGGGCAAGTTTAGTCAGCTGGCCCGAGGCAACAGGGGCCTGATGGTGGTCAAAGGATTAGAACAACAAAAAATGTTTCAAGGGCTCGGACTGTATGCCATGGCCCTGGAGAATCTGCCAAACTTTAAAGACATTTGCGATGGAACCTTTCCCGACCCCATGCATGAAGGTGTGCACAAGGAAGAGGACATTTCGTACTGCACCATGGTAAAATCGTACCAATTTGCCAAATACCTGCAGCAGTTTAATAAGCTGCATGCTGAATGGAGCTACAAAGTGTCGGTATTGACACAGTAAAGGGACATTGGCCCGGAAAAAGGGGGATCGAATCGACACAACAGTCGATTCGGTCCCCCTTTTTTCGGGTCACATAATGTACCAAGATTGAAAGGTACATTTTAAAAACTTTTGCTGTTGGATGCAGCAATATTATATTCATCTGTATTTTAAAACCTTGTGCTGTTGAATGCACCAAGATTGAAATGCACAGTTTAAAAACTTGTGCTGTTGGATAAATTTATCCGTATTTTAAAAACTTGGCATTGAATCGTGCTGTTGGATGCACCAAGATTAAATTTATTCGTATTTTAAAAACGTGTGCTGCACCAAGATTAAATTTATCCGTATTGTGGAACCTTGACGCTGAATCGTGCTGTTGTATGCCATAAATGTCTGGTGATTCAAGATTGGAAAAGCATCAGCCAATAGGAATCGATTCACGTGACCCCAGCAGAGTATAAAAGGCGAGCGCTCAGCCACCAGAGACATTCTCACTCAGCAACATGTCTTCTCTAGCGTTTTTCGCCCATGCTAACGTATTTCACCATGGTGGTCAACCTGTTCCGGTCGAACTGTCCATTGCCAGCATACCGGAGGATGGCACAGAGCCTAAGGTGATTTGTATCACGGTGGATCACTCCAACCTCCTCACGACAGACAAAGACAGACGGGCTAATCGTTACATTAACGAACGGCTCAGCCTGAAAAGCCACCTGCCCGGATCCGTGCCTCTCGAATACCTGGATTTCTGCGTCCGGGGCAAGTTTTGTCACCTGGCCCAAGGAAACAAAGGCCTCATTGTCGTGAAGGGCTCGGATCAGCGGAAAATCTTTGAAAAGTTGGGACTTTTTACAATCAATCTGGAAATATTGCCTCATTTCCGGGACTTGAATGACCACAGCCTGCCTGACCACCTGCACGATGATGTGCACGAGAACTTTGACATTTCCGAGTGTACCATGGTGAAATCGTATCGATTTGCACGATACCTGCAGTATTTTAACAAGCTGCAGGCTGAATGCAAAAAACAGACGTCTCATTTAGTAGAGTGAGTCAAAAAATTTTACCGAAAAAGGGGGATCGAGTCGATACAAGAGTCGACTCGATCCCCCTTTTTTCAAGACACACAATATGCCAACATTGGATGGCATCTTTTTTAAAACTTTATTACGACATGCAAGAGTCCATAGGAATCGTTTCACGTGACCTCATTAGAGTATAAAAGGCCAGCAGTTATACCTCGGAGTGCTTTTGAATGGCTAAATGTTTTTTGTTAAGACTGTCAGGATTTGGAGTCTTGTTTCCATCTCAAATTCTGGCAGTCTTAACAGTAAATATTTTTAGCAAAAATCTTCAAGACCGAAAATAGGGGTAGTTCCCCTCTTTTTCGGGTCCATTCATACACCAAGATTGGAACCTGTGAATCGCCCCTTCTCATCTAGATGCATCACTGTGAATCGTCACCAAGATTGGAATGAGGTGGCCCTCTCACCAAAACATTTCATTTGACCTGTCCAGCATGTCATTGGACCCCCGTGTTAAAACTATTTTTGGGAGACCTCTGTTTCATTTGACATGATTAAATTTCATTTGTGGATGAGCTCTGTCTCAATTGTCTCTCTAGGATGGAATGAAACATTTTCTCTCGCCCCGTGCTAAAATAATTTTTGGGAGAAATCTGAAAAAATTTTATACTGTGCATTATCCACCGTTCTCCCGCATACTTTGATCGAGACCCTAAACACAACGTTGGGGTATAAAAATGAGGTGAAAAATGGACACAATGCATACGTTGGAAGGTTCTCAGTAAAACTTTGAAAGATAATGGTATCAAGACATAAACACAACGTTTTGATGAAAAAGTAGACTAGAGTCATACAAAAGAGCCCTTTGAACGTTCCTTTTGGATGGAAATCTGAAAGGTAAGGTTTGGATAAAAATTAGGTAAAAAAGGATCAAGAATCATGTAAAAGGAGCCGTTTGAAACGAAAAGGTGGGAACCAAAATAGGGTGTGGAGATTGATTTAAATGAGATGGATTTCGATTTAAATGAGATGGATTTCGATTTAAATGAGATGGATTTCGATTTAAATGAGATGGTTTTAAATGAGATGGATTTCGATTTAAATGAGATGGATTTCGATTTAAATGAGATGGTTTTCGATTTAAATGAGATGGATTTCGATTTAAATGAGATGGTTTTCGATTTAAATGAGATGGTTTTAAATGAGATGGTTTTAAATGAGATGGTTTTCGATTTAAATGAGATGGTTTCAACAAAGGTCGTTTTCGTTTCAACAATGGTCATTTTCATTTCAAAAAGGTCGTTTTCCATTTCCAATCATTTTTTGAAAGGGTCACGGTGCTCAGATATTTTTTCGACCGACTGTAACTGCAATTGAGTGCGCTACTTTCCCACTTTCCTACCCCAACGGAAACTTTTGAACCCGGTACCGGGACATTCTGTAAACTGGAAACGCAACGGCCGGACGCAAGGTCTTGCCCGCATCAATCCGCAGTACCTCCAAAAGTGTAATTTTCATTTAACCGCATTACTACCTTTTAATGTAAACTTTAACTGTAAATATTTATTTTCTTGTAATATAAACATACGTACCATCTCCATCTCTTGCTGTTATTCGAACTCAACCAACGGCATCAGTTACTATTGCGTATTTACCACGATAACATGTCAGATGTTACACATCATATGCGACTACTGTAATGCTCGTTTCTTTTTTTTATTCTCTATACAGGGTGTTGCCGAATTTGACCGACAAATTCAGAGGAGTGAGAGATGGCTACATGTGGATGACAAATCGACATAGAACATGGGGTCGCAAACCACGTTTATTCATTTAAAATCTCTATAATAATAGCTATCGGGAGGATAATGAGCCAGACGAAGGGCGTGGTCAGACTAATGACGAGATTTGGAGCGCCATGGTAGGGTTGAAGAAACCTACGAGTATAGAAATTTCCCACTTTTCTCGGAGTTGCTGCCGAAAATACCGGCCACTACACTCCACAGTGTGTTTTTCATGCATCATGGTGCACGAGCCCAGTTTTCGAATGCGGTGCTTAACTATCTTCATGCTACATATCCCTAAAGGTGGATTGGACGCTACGTACCTGTTGTTTGGCATCCATGCTCTCCGGACCTCAACCGTTTGGACTTTTACTTCTGGGGTCACTTGAAATCGTTTGTGTATGAGACACCGGTGACTACAGGGGAGAATCACTCGTCACGGATCGTCGTCGCTTCAGTTGACATCACCAGCACACCGGATTTGTTTGAACGCGTCCGGCAATCCTTCATCCGTCGGTAACGGCTGTGGATCTACGCGGCCACACTTTGAAACATTTCCTGTGATAATCCCTTGTTGCATTTTTGACGTCGAGCTTTGGTGTATTGTTCGTACTGTAAATATGCTTTACTCCAGTGTTTCTCAAAGTGTGGGACGCACCCCCTGGGGGGGTGATAACGCTACAAGGGGGCGCGAGCATATATCGAAAATTTAAAGATTTAAAAAAAAACCGGAAAGAAGTAAAACCAAATACTTTCTTCCACAATAAAAAAATACACAACACCACTGATATAATTTATGTTTAATATCTGGCGTTTTTCCTTTATCAAATAGCTGTCTTTGATCCCAAAACCAAATTAAAGAAACAGAACATTTTGTTTAATTTGGTGTATTTATTCAATGAGAGATTTTTTTTATTACGTTTTAACATAAAATATTACTGGTTAAAAAAAAGAAAAAACGAAATCCAGACCCTGAGAAAAATTCTAAGGAGATAAGCAGTTGATCACTGTAATTATTATTGAAATACTGTACATTAGTTGTAAAAAGGAAAGGAAAACATGATTCACTTTTCAGCCAGGCAGCATAATACATTTGCTGATCCTTTGATTGACCGTCAAACTTACTGGTATGCTTAGTTCTACATTAGTTCCGTTCCATCTTTTATGTGTTTGTTTTTCGCTGAGGGAAATTGTAAATAATAGAGAGTTTTACGCTTTTTGGAAAATAATTGATTGATTTGAAGGATTATTTTTAGCCAAGATTTATTTTTAGTTAAAAACGTCATAATCCTTTTTTGAACATCCGTATTTTTTTCTGAATACACTTTTAACCCGGGAGCGATGGAGCATCTGTGATCTCAATTGAAGGAAGTTGAAACTGATTAAGCAAAAGAAGAACTTGTTGAAAGAATGAATATTATTCATGAGATTGGGAAATGCGATGAACATGAAACGAAAGGAAAATTTTCAAATGATTCCCAAAGATCTCCATCAATTAAAATATGAAGCCATAAGTGTACCACAAGCTTCAGTTCACCTTGTCAAAAAGACACAATGAAGAAAAAGTTCAACTTGCTATTTGTTGATCACCAAAGGTGTTACGAGTTCGAGCCCAGTAGCACTAAAGATCCGCCGTGTAGGGAAGAGATGCTCGTTAAATCTGACGAGAGCTCAAACGTCCTCTTGTTGGAGTTATTTGGTAGTTAAAAGAGGTCACACAAATTAAGTGTCGTCCTCGTCACTTGACCATGGTTCAAAATTACGAGGTCCGTCTCCAAATCCCTCGTGTAGCTGAACATTGCGACGTTAATTGTATCGTGTGCAGTAAAAATAATTATAAACAAATGATTGGGGTGACTGAGTCCCCCCGCACTACCATTAGCGTTAGCATCGAGTGCGCGCTTGCTCCCGGGTTAAAACATTTTGAAGTATTTCTACTTTAAATATTAAAAAGTAACACAATTATTATAATCGGAATTTTTTATATTCTTTTTCATTATTTAACATTAATTTTAAATGCTAATTCTGTGATGTTTAAAATTACAGTTCTTTTAAACAGTTATTTTCAATTATAGCACTAATCTATAAAAAAATCATTTTACGTTTTTGAATACAATGTCGTGCATGCAGTTTTACTCTCCTTACATTTCAGCTATTATATCAAGAATAATGTTTTATTTTTTAAAAAATGAACTCGTGCGAAGAGCCGGTGTTTCAGCCAGTATACGTTTAATGTATGAGTACTGAAGAACTTATTTTATAAATAATTTCTTAATACTAAATTAACAACAAGTTAAATAATTATTAGGGACTTCCATGGGGTTGTCTTGTACAGCAAAGTTTTTTAAAGGAAGGTTTAATATAATAAATTGACACTCTGAGTTATTTTTCTATATTTAGCTGAGATCTATATTTTGTCTTCAAAGCAACCACCGCAGAAAATCCGGTTTAACAAAGATAGGATGTTGAAAATGGTAATAGTATACGAAGTGCTCTTGTTTTCATTGCAGAAAATTCATCATCCACCTCTACCCAAAATTCAAAGAGGGATTTATTACAAAATTGCCTTTTAATTTTTCACTGGATGTGAAATCTAGGAAGATTATTTCTTCGGAAGTTGAGAGCCCTTCTGGAGTATCTTGAAATAGATCTCTAATCCACTCTCGTAACTCATTACTAAGTTGTCCTCTTGAAGAAAGTACATTTTAAAATTTTTTGCCAACAGGGCTAAATTATTTTACATGGTTATAAAAACAACTTTCACATGTTTTTCTTCAGATTTGTGAGTTTTAACACATAACGAGCTGGGGCATTTTCCGCCATCAGTTACTTCAGTAGTGGTAAATCCAAAATGTAAGTATTTTTGAGAATATTTCCTTGATTTAATTTTCGGAACCATGCTCGGCTGTGTACTTGTTGATCATTTATTATCGTCGAATGTTTGCTTATGATTTAAAAATATATGTATGATTTTGTTTTAACCTACTGCCGTAAATACTTAATTACCGTGAATTAATATTAACGTGCAAATTAAAAAATATACATTCAAGCCAGATTCGGTAGCTATAGAAGTATCGAGTCCACCAAAACTGACTGGAATTGTACGAGGAAAAGCATTTTTACATGTTTTGCGCAGACGTCCGATAGGTTGCCCAGACTCACGCAAAAGTACCCGATAATGCCAGATGTGATGGATATGATAGAGAGCAACATAGACAAGACTATTTTTCTATTGACATTTAAACTTTGAGAAATGGATACTGAAGCAAATAAATCTTAATTAAATATATCATTTTGCGATCTGTTCCAATTTAAAAATTAAAGAAAGAGAAATAACATAATAATAAGTAAGTAATATATATTTTAAGTAATTTTCTTAAAATATATATTACTTAAAAGTAACATGTACAAAATTTAATACTTATACAGTTTATAATTGAGATCGCATACTAGCTTTAGCGTCAAAGTGCATTTTTATTGCAGTAAATACATTATTGTTGTACGGGGGGACAAAAATTATGATTGAAAATTGGGTCGCCAGTATTGAAAGTTTGAGAAACACTGCTTTACTCTAATAAAAATGTATTCCTTACCTCTTATTGCCCCTTTTAATTCCAATTGACATCACACTCTTCATAACTATTTTCTCGAATTACTCCGACCAATCAAGGTTTGAGAGTTTATATTTTTGGGAGATTTCTCATCCCCATGCTGTATATTATCAAGTAATATACAAAATTTTTTTAAATTGCTCCAAAAGAACATCGGAATTTGGTTGATTCATTGAAAAGTTCAAAAAGAAATTGAAGTCAAATGCTACTTAGGTCGACAAAGAAAAGTTTTATTTTTGTTACTTTTTATTAAATAATTACAACTATTATAAATATGTATATACATATAACAAAATCACAATATTAAATGGCAAAATAGAAAACGATTTTCCGTGCAACTTTCCTTCTACCCTATTAAAATCCGAAGATAAACAAACATGTTTATGAATGAATGTATGATGTGCAATTTTCTCACGAACCACACGACGCAGAAACTCGCCAAAGGTACCAAATTTTCGCGAATAATCCGAGGAATCCGTATTGACCCTTTATATTCCGATATTCCAATTAGTTAAAAAGTTATTAGTTAAAAACCTTAAAACGCATAATTAGTACCATTTCTCACCGCCAGGGGAAAATTCGGAAATTCCTTTTTTCAGACTTTTTTAAAACGCGATCTAATTTTTTTCATGAAACTCACTCAAAAAATAAATACAGATTCGTAAAAATCATTTATTTCGCCACGTTATGCTATAATTTATTTTACAAAATAATAATATTTTGTATTTTTTACGGTTTTTTAAAAATGTGTCGAAATCGGTACCTTTTTTCAGTACGAATTTTAAGTTGTTCCGCTGCACTTTCGTTCGCGTAAATGAAAAAATAATTTACACTAAAGAAGTTCATGCTTTTCTCTTTAAGAATCTCAGTCATTTAAAAAATTTAATGTCCCAAACTGTTTTTTTTACGATTTTTCAAAGACTACTCAAAATTTTATTTAAATACTTAATAACTTCTTTATTAATAAAAATAATCTCAGGAAACTTTTTTTCCGCGTTTAGAACAATATTATACGTAATCTGTACAAAGTTTGATAAAATATCTTAAAAATTATGTTTTAAAAAAATGTGTTTTTCAATTTTTTCCCTTTTGCGATAAATATGTAAACATTACTTTTTAAAAAAGTTTTTTTTAAAAAAATTACCGATGCTTCCAATAGATATATGAAGTTTGAAAGCATTAACTTAAAAATGAAGACCGAAAATTTTTTTTTTACTTTAACAAATAATGAAATAAGAAATTGAAAAAATATTTTTTTATTTTAATGGTATTTTTACTGTACTCTTCGAAGGAAAAGACAGCGTGGTTGTTAAAAGCGCTGCTTTATAAAACGGTTGTTACCAGGTTCGAAACTGAAGAGGAAGAGCCATTCAATTTCGCATTACTCTAATTCTTGAAGTTTTAAATTTTTTTTAGTGGAATGAAAAAGGTTTATATAAATTAAAATAAAATATCAAAATGTTTTTATCAGATCGTTTTTTTTATGTTTTTTTCAGTGCATGTATATATATAATATATATATATATATATATATATATATATATATGTTATGTTGTTACTGGGATTAATTCGTAAACTCTTTTGACAGAATAATCTGTTTATTTTTAAAATAAGAATAAATAAAAATGAATAACAATTAATTAATTAAGTGAACATTTAAACGTCGTTGCCTAATTGGCTCTCAGTATTTTTAAAGAAATATAACGGCTCTGTCGATATGCGTCTGTTTCCCTTGCGGTCTAAACGTCTTCTCTGGTTCTCATGTCCCTTCTCTCGCTGCCTCCTTGTGCCGGAGTCATTGCCCTCTCGTTTCCTTTCGAAGCCTTTTAGAAGGGGTATGCTAGGGGGCTTGCAGTAGCGCGTAGCGCTTCTACTTCACAATCGGCCATCCTGAAAGTGAGCTGACCACAGCGAAAGAAAATCCAAAATGTTGTAAGCAAACCTATAAAACAAAAATTGAAAACAGTGAAAAGAAAAAATAAGTGTGAAGTTTTCCAGTACTTCACACAGGTGTTGTTTTTCTGGAAGTGGGTCGTCATTTCTGCTCACAGCTATTAAAAAAAAGCTATAAAAATTTAAAGAGAAAAAGGAGTTCAGTTTGTTATTCAAAGTTCTATTCACAGAGATTAACTGTGGGGAGTACTCAAATTGCAGTCTTAAAATCGTCAGGCACCAGCGGTTGACCACCTCTTCATATGAAATAAATAGCTGTCGATATAAGATGATGGCCTTTGTGTTGACCAACGTTTTTAACTTCACTTCTGTCAGGGGGTTTGACGGTCTTAATTAGGTAGGGTCCGTAGAAATTGGGTCGTAATTTGAATCTTGTTCCGAACTGGGTTCTTTTGGTTGTCACTGGTTCGTCTTTTTTATACATATATATATGCGTTTTTTAACGAAAGGGGATTTATCCTTGTTTGGCTCTTTCAACTTCGTATCCAGAATGATGGAGTTAAGAAAATCAACCTGTCTAAGCAAATCATTTTTCTCTTTGGCAAGGGCTTGATTCTCATCACTATATCACTTGTTTTATTAGCATTTCTTCCACTAGACTTTAACTTCTTAGTTTTGCTCTTGCTAGGGTTAATTTCTAGTTCTTTAGTTGACATCGATGTTTTAGGATGATCGTTTGATTCCGTTAGTGCGTTTACGATGAGTATTTTTTCTGTCAACGATTTACATTGAACTTCTTTCTCAACAAGTCGCTTTTCTGTAATTTTAAATGTTCTTTGTAAGATCTCGTAGTTTTCTTCAAGTTTAACTAACTTGTCAACCTTTTCTAAATTTGATTCTTCTAATTTATGCAATTTATCTAATAACGCCGTTTTTTCTAATCATAATGTAGATGTGTTACGTACGTGCATTTCTAAATTTTTACATTTATCTTCTGCATTTTTTAATTTTAGTTGTAATACTTCTAGGGCATTATCTTTTAATTCCGATTGGTTATGTGTCTTAGATACATTAATTAAATTAATAAAGTGATCCTTTTTCTTAGGCATTAATTCTATACCATTTGCACTAATTTTAAATTCAGTTTGTTTTAAAACATCAATTCCAATAATTACATCAATAGTTGTTTGCAAATTGTCACTAACATAAATATCCGTCATAAATTTGTTATCTTCAATATATCAATAGTAGATTTAAAAGATTCAAAGGTTTTAATTTCCCTCTTACCGAAAGAAGTTAAATTTATTTTCGTAGGATTTAACGTCCAAGAATTTGATAAACACTTTCGCGTACTAAAGTAATAGTACTACCCGTATCAATAAGAGCATCAAAATCATAGCCTTTTATTTTAACAGTTTTACGATTTCTGATGAGGAATTGATTTCATTAACAACTTCACTAACAACCTCATTAACAACTTCATGTTTAACATCAGGTTTTTTAAATACACGCTGAGAGGTTTTATGACCAAATTGGTTACAATTAAAACATTTTAAACCTTTATTTTTATGCTAACATTCATTAGAAGTATGATTAAATAATCCACAATTATAACAACGTATACGTTCATTACTATTATTAGCAGTAGCATCATTAAATTGACCTTTTTTATGAAATTTATTATCAGAACACATATTTTTATTAGATGTAGGAAAATCATACTGTTTAACATTTGTACGCTTATTTTCATTATCAATACCATAAGAATTATTTTGCATAAAAACCTTTTCATATAACTTTTCTTTAAACTCTGAAATACTTTTACATGCATATAATATCAATTTATTATGGTTTGAATCAGGTATACTACTTATACAATACATAATTAGGCTTTAGTCGTCGAAACGAAAGTGTGCTTTTGAAGCAATTTCGCGCATGGCCAAAAAATATTCAAATAGAGATT
The DNA here is from genome assembly GCA_019973935.1 of Trichonephila clavipes. Taxonomy (NCBI): domain Eukaryota; kingdom Metazoa; phylum Arthropoda; class Arachnida; order Araneae; family Nephilidae; genus Trichonephila; species Trichonephila clavipes. Next base: position 26,865 of record BMAU01017622.1, on the reverse strand, counting down.
CTGTAGGGCGTAATTTCCACTTTTGCATTTCCTTGTGTAAGTCGTAAGAACAAAATAAATCTTCAAATTCTTCAATTAATGCAGCTTTAAGAGAACTATATGTTAATATGTTATGAAGAGTTTGGATAAAAGTCTTCGCAGGACCTTGAAGTAAACGTTTAACACAAATAATTTTTTGCAAATAAGATATGTGTGCGATAAAAATAAAGTTTTCTTTCACGTCGCGAAAAAAAAGCTTTAACGCTGTAATTATCATTTCCCTTAAACGACTTCATAGTTGAAAAAAAGGTTCTTTAACAAAAATGCATTCTCCTCGTTCCCTCTTTAGCTTTGATTTCGTGGTGTTTGAACTAGGGGAACAAAAACATCCTGTGGAGAGTTAGAGTGAAACATTGGTGAGATGAGGGGTTGTTTATTCGCGTCGCTCGTAGATTCTAGCGAAAAGGGCGCAAAGTCTTTGTCTTCGTCATCCGTCAATTGTTCGATAAAATTATTTTTTAAAGATGTAAGGTCTGATAAATTTTTAAATATATGCTCTATTAATTCTTTGGAGCTTACCGCTCAATTCAGTCCTAATATAGTGCATACGGTAATAAATTCATTTTTCGTAAAGTCCTTTAAAATTTTATGCTTTCATGCTTCAATGTCGTAATTCTGTGGGAAACCCGCGAATTTTCTTAACTTTTTTTTAGAAGATTTCCTGTAGGGTTGGTCATTTACAATTTTGTGCAGAAGTTGCACCGTTGAAGCAGGTGCCGTGTTTAACCCTCTAACCGGATAGCACGGAAAAATTCCGTCAGTCTAAAGATGCTTCGAAAATGGACTGCACGGATTTTTCTGTCTTCAAGTAACGTTTTCAAAAGCGGATTACCCGCACTTTTCTGAAATCCTTTCCCCCTTTTAAGGTTTAACATCTTGAAAGATAATGAGGGACGGAGGAAGCAACACAGCAGGAGTTTTATGATTCGCAGAGAACCCCGTGTTTTGCCACCTGGGGCAATCGTAAAAAATCGGGGAGAAATTTCTTTACAACCCAAGAAGTGTGTGTTTGTTTGCTAGCTTGTATTTTAAAAGTTTTCAAAAGTCCCAACGCATAAGTAAAATATGTTACAATTCCCTTTTGGTTTCATATTAATTTCAAACTGTAACAAGTTGGGGCGTGTCAGGGCAATCTGCTATTTTATATAGTTAGACAAATTATATCCTTTTTAAAGTATATTCTTTCGCTTCATTTTTATTATCTTAATCAATGCTTTCAGTTTTTGAAACATGATTATTTCATTATAAGATGCCCCCCAAAAATATAATAAAACACCAAACAATTTAAAATTTGAAATCTTTTAAACTTTCCAACCACTAAAAATGAATAAATTTAAACTTCATCATTTGAAACATTTTCTTACACTTTGATAAAAATAATAAGAAAAAAAACTAATTAAGATATATTAATTTTTTTTAGATTTCAAAGCCCAAGTGTTCAGGGAAGTTTACGTACAGTGCCCAGTTATATATTGTTAAAATACACCGAATTATATTTGAATTTTAAGTGCTTGAACTTCAGTTTACATCAAAGACAACACGAATGAAGATTTTCCCAAATCTTTTTTATAACTTGAATGTTTGAATAAATGGTAATCAAAAATATGCGGAAACATTTACAGTAGACATTTATGCATATAAATAAACATAAAAATCAATTTTAAATTCGAGCTATTCAAAAACATTCGAATTATTCTTCAAAAATATCTATTTATGCAAAATACCTCAACATTTATCTTTTTTTCAAGGCTAACTGAATAAGTAATTAAAATCTGGATATTTTTTGAAATATCGACCGTATAAAGCTAGAAATTTTATGTTAGAAATTCCATTTGAAATTTCGAAAAAAAAAAGGTATCGCAAAGTTAAAAATTATTTACCATAAGTTCTAGCAACTCTTTGAGTATAATATAAATTTCAAATTTTATTATATAGCTTCTTTGGTATTTTTTAATATATTTTGAAGATTTCATACAATTCAGTTGAAAAATGCATGCTAAGAGCAAAAAATATACTAAAAAAACCGAGGAATATACAATAAAGTTTTACATAGAAGCAAAACTGAGAAGCTAAAGGGTAGGAATGAAAAATTCTGAGTATATCTGAAGTAGTTTTCGAAATATTTATTTTAAAGTTCAGAAAATTTGTTTGCGTTATGTTATACTCAATATTAATTAAATGGTTAAAATAATATGTTAATATTAGTCATGTAATCGTTTGATGACACATTCATATACTAATAAAAACTATCATGGTCATTGATGAGAATGTCAAAAATTTTATGTATTTTTAAATTCAGACATTAAGATATTGATGTAGAAAATATAAAACGACCATCTAAAATACATTAAAAATGCAGTCTGCTATAAAATGATCTTGACAAACAAAATCCGGCATTTTCTCTTTCTATGGCAGAGCCGGCTTAGTCAGGGGCGATCTGGAAAAACAGAGAGAGAACCGCGGATTTGATGGATGCCGCTCTAGCTTTTAAAGTTCCCAGTAAAAATTATATATATATAAATTACAAATGCAAAAATAAATCTTGTAATGTTCCATACATTTTTATAACAACGAATTGTGGAATTGGCTTCCAATACATGGTTGTTTTTGACAATATGTAAGGTAACCAACCCTACTTTAGATAGATTTGTACAACCGTATTCCTTTTAAAATTAATTCGTGCAGCCGAAATACACCTTTTGCACCCTTAAAAATTTATGTAAACTATAACGGTTAATTTTAATTTATGCAACTTGTGAAATGTTCATATTTAACCATTTCCGTCTAAACAGTTTACATGAAAAAAAAGTTTGGACTCCCTCATTCATTAGGGATTTATATAAGATTCAAACATTAAATTTTATTTTTCACCGAATAGGATCGAATGGTAGTGTATAGTTCTTCCAAACCACAGGTCTGGGGTTCTATTAACGGGCGTCGCAAGGTCGACTCTGCCTTTCATCCCCGCTACATTGAGTCGATAAATGAGTACCAAGCTTGCTTCGGGTCTTAAACACTGAAGGTCTCTCTTAAGACAGACCACCAAATCGGGACATCTCTTCATGCACCTCAGCGTCCAATGGTCACGTGTATTATGATGGGCACAGTAGTTCCTGGCCCTCATGGATTGTTGTGCCACTGAGTTTGAGTTTTAAGTTTGAGGTTTACCTCACTTTGGGGATACCCCTTAGATAAACATGTATTTCCACTCATTTGCAATTAAACATTTTTCTTTCAATTACATTTATTTCAGAAGGAAGTTTGATTTTTCAAATGTATTTGCTTAATAACATGTATATTTGTGTATTATATTAAAAATTTGATCAATCCAAAATTACATGTTTTTAGCTCCTCTAAAAGCTTTTAGGATTTTACAACTGATCTTACAATCCATATACGTTTTATAGTAGTATATTTAAAAATGATAAGGACATTTTTTACGACTGTGTGAGCTGTTATGCCTCGTTTATAAATATAAAAAATTGCATTCAGCTACAGTTTTTAAAATGTACAGAAATAAGTGGAGAAATAGGATACTTACATATTATGAATATTTTTGACTGCAGTAAGATATATTTATATTTCAGTTTCTTTACAATTTGAATAGAAGATGTAAGCCATTTTGCGAATAGTTTGATATTGAGTATAAACCCATAGGCTGTTTAATATTGTAAAGTGTTTTACTTTGATACCATCACACATTAAAATAAGGCTTATTTGCAGTTATATGATCAGCTTTAGTGATATTTAAATTTTAAAAAATAGTCTACAGGTACGAAAACATTCTTTCAAAACCACACACCACATCTCTCATACTATATCTTCCCTACAGCAGGAAATATTTGTGTATACTGAAAAATTTAATACAGGATACATTTCCAAGTGTTAAATTTGTTTTTAAAATTTGGTATGAATACAAAGTGGAACTGTCAGTTAACTTCACTGAACAAAATTGTTTTAAGTGTACTGTTTTGAAGGACAAAATTAATTAGGGAGAACTTGTCTCACAATAGAATTTGTAATGACTGAATTGTGTGAAAATGTAGTTATCGATGTGTGACATTTTTCCTTGTAATAAAAGAAACAGAAAGATAAGAAATTTAACTTGAGTAGAAAATGGTTAGAAGTACTGTCATGCGCATTTAAAGAAGTATATCCCCCATTAAAATTAAAAATTATTGACTGAATGTGTGTTATGTCCATCACAAACGCCGATATTTTTATTTAATATAAGGAGTTCGAAAAGGAGAGCACTAGGAATGAAAATTTAGATTTTTTCCGAAAAGTATTCAGTTAAGATGAAAATATCATTTATATGATTTAAATTTAAATAAATTAAAAGTATTGAAATCATTTTTTATGTTATTCTAAATTAAAAATATAATTGAATAGAGAGAGATTTGTTTTATTTCATAAATATGCACCATTTATTGTCTTATTGTTTAAAAAAAGATAGGGCCTTTACTCTTTTTACCTCATAACTTTTTTTAAAAACAGGAAAGTGAGCGCGTTTTCTTACTCTCATATTCAAAAATGAATACAAGATGCTTTTTTCTAGTTCAAATCGCAATACCAAAATATTTTTTTTTAATTTTTAAAAAATGACAGAAAAATAATTTTTGTTTGAAGAAAATATAACTATTTTTCAACTTTTAACACGCTATTTATTTCACGTTTTTTTTACCCTGCATTTTGTTTTAATTTTATTGTGAATGAATCTATGGGGAAAACGACAGAGTGGAACTACGGTTTTCATACAAGATTGCCCAAGGCAACTTAACAGCTAGCTGTAAACGATTGTTATCCTGGTTCTCACTGATTAAAGACGCCGAACTAAATGATAAAGTTGTCCCCTTTCGACCTCCCAAGTTTTAAAAGGGGGAAAGAATTGAAGGCTGTTGCATTTTTGAAGGGAATAGGAAAATAAGAGTAAAACGCTTTCGGAATAACTTTTCAGGAGGAAGGTATCCAGTTAGAGGGTTAATGAGTTAATTTTAAGTGAATTGCAAATTAAACAAAAAAAGCTTTTCACATATCTCAGCTGAAGAAAAAAAAAGAAAGAAAAAAATACCTATGTTAAATTTTAATTCTGTATATCTAATAGCTGATAAAAAGGATTTTTTAATATTTATAACTCCCCGTAACACTCTTGTGGGTTGATTTTTGAAAATACCTTCCTAAGCTGATCTTTGCTCAGCAAAAGTAACACATTGTTAAAAGTTTTTTGACGCTTAAAATATTGTAAATAATTTATAACTGAAAGTGTCATACATTAATATAATTTTCTGTTGAATTTATTTTATGTTAAAATTTTAATACTCGCAAGCAACGCCATTTTCTAAATAACAATGGCGATTCAATGGAAAAAATAGCGAAATGTTGACAATAGAGTCAAGTTGGCAAATGTCTAGCTACTTTCATAGCTCAAACTTTATTCGAGCTTTGTAAGACCCGCCGTGTAGGGGCGCGATGCACGTTAATGCTTTATCTGCCGCATTATGATTTGCTGCAATTTTTTTCATGCAATATTTTTTTAGGACACTACATTGAAAATTAAGGGACATACATAAACAAAATACTCCACTTAGGGAAATTTAATCGGTTAGAGCTAATAAATTAATTAAAAATATTCCACTGTAAAATTAATTATATACACCATTCACTTAAAATAAATAGTCAAATCGTTTTCTAAGGTCTCCATAAACATACAAAAACATAAGACACTTAAATTTTTACATTAACTATTTTTGGGGGACAAAAATGATAATCTTTGCAATCCGCTGAAAACGCTGGCAGCTGAAAATGTAATATCTGCTACAAAACTATTTGCCTTCCCTGCTAAAATACTCATCATAGAACCCGTGCTGTCATATATCTTGGAAGAGTGGATTTCAAAGAATATTCCTACTAAGTATTGGTAGAATATATATATTCCTGCTAAATTGGTGTGGCGTGGTAGTTAGTAGAATGGGGTGCCAGCTCAGGTGTCATCCACGTCACTTGACCATGGTTCAAAATTATGTGGTCCGTCGCCAAAAGCCCTCATGTAGCTGAACAGTGCGACGTTAATATTCACTCACTGAAAAAATTACAGTACAGTAGTTATAACTATTTTTATACTTAAAAATGCAATATCTGCCTATTCAATTAAAATTATAGCATTATAATTTAATTACTAACCACACCAACAAATTTTGAACATTTGTCCAAACGATGTAGTGTGAAAGATAAAGTTTATTCAGACAGATAACAAATTTGTCTTATATGCATATAGATTTGTTTGAATTCTTGTGTATTATTACTTTTGTAAGCTTCATGACATACTTTAAATGGTGTACCAGTATTTTAAAGCTGACTGAGCTACAGCAACATTTAGCTGGGTATAGCTAGTTATAACATAAAATTAAATCTTTAAAAGATATCAAGAATAAAAGACGACTCAATATTTTGAATAAATCAGTATAAACATTTTGCATACAAACACAATATATATATTGTAAAATATTTATTTTGCTATATTGTAAAATATTTATTTTGCTATTTGCAATTCAGACAGACTTCAAACAAAATTTTAAAAATTGTCAAAAACAGATAAAAAAACATATTTAAGAAAAATACCACTGATTAATTTTGCCGAAGACATCGCAATGTGCAAAAAAATATTTGCAGTACATAATAACCAAAAAAAATGTAAGTACTAATATATATATATATATATAAAAAAAATTATATATTGAATTAATTAAGGATTACTGGAGGGAAAGATAAAACAGGCTATGATAATACTCATAATATTAATTTCATATTGGTTGGCTACTCATTTTTAGCATGATTTTGAAATCGCGCCAAATTGGTATGTTGCGGCCATTCTAATGTTATAGTAATGCCCAAAATTAAAGGTACTTACGTATTATTGCAACCTATTGGTGACATTATACAAAATGAATCACATGATTGCCAATTCAACGCATACAAAGTTGGGATTGCCAAAGTGGCGAGTTGTCTTGAACGTTGGCGACTGTGCAATAATACGCAAGTACTAAAAAAAATTATCCAAAGCATATATATCCCGAGCATAAAATAAATTGAAAAATGAAGTACAATACTAACATTAACCGACATAAAAAAAGAACTGAACTAACTTTATCAATACAAAAGCATAATTTGAAAAAAATAAGGTATTTACATATAACCCCAACCTTTTGGCGACATTATATGAAACAAAGCACATGACTCACAATTCAGCATATATATGACATGCGAAATCAGGGTTGCCAACTTGGCAAGTTATTTTGAATGTTGGTGATTGTTAGGATAGTACATAGGTGCCAAAAATAATTTATCTTACGACTATGTGCTTCCTCAACATACTCATTTTTGGCATGATTCTGAAATCACGCCAAATTGGTATGTTGCAGCCAGTCTAATGTTATAGTAATGTACAGAAATAGAGGTACTTATGTATTATCGCAAACTATTGGTGACATTATACAAAATTAAGCACATGATTGCTAATTCAACTCACACAAAGTTGGAATTGCCAAAGTGGCGAGTTGTCTTGAACGTTGGCGATTGTGCAATAACACGCAAGTACTACAAAAATTATCCAAAGCATATATATCCCGAGCATAAAATAAATTGAAAAATGAAGTACAATACTAACATTAACCGACATAAAAAAAGAACTGAACTAACTTTATCAATACAAAAGCATAATTTGAAAAAATAAGGTATTTATACATAACCCCAACCTTTTGGCGACATTATATGAAACAAAGGAGGACTCAAAATTCAACATATATATATGACATGTAAAATCGGGGTTTGCAACTTGGCAAGCTATTTTGAATGTTGGCGATTGTTAGGATAGTACATAAGATCCAAAAATAATTTATCTTACAACCACCTGCTTCCTCAACAGGTATTTAAGCCATTTGTCTGTTTTGCTCATTCTCTGATGTCTATTCCAGTTTGATATGTAATTACTACCAACACTGCTTTAGCTTGGGCAGTATGATTACCCAAGTATGATTTTCTGCATGGCAATTTTATGCACTGAACCCTTAAAGGTTAAAATAAAGACACATGAAATTGCAAAGAACCATATTATTCGATCAAGTGTAGTATAGGGGGGGCTACTTGGCGCAGTCCTTTATTTTGGTTACTAAAAATGGTCTCCAAGGTACTTTTTTCGGTATTATTTATTTTAGAATGAATTCGATATCTCACCATGACATTTAGATAAAAATCGAAAAATCCGAAGAAAAATCGCCAAATCTAAAGTGCCCCGCACTATACTACATTTGAACCGAACTGAAATATAACCCTTATCAATGAGAAGTTTTAGTTTGTCAAAATTATAATCTTCGCATTCTAAAGAAATAAATAAATAAGTTGTAATTTGCAAGCAAAATCACACACATAAATATCCTGCGATAATACCTAAATGTTGCCAAAACAACAAAACAAAATTTTAGTTGTTAAAGAATAATCCTAAAAAGTGATTTATTCGAAAATTAATCCTAATTACATATATATATAAATATATCAAAGAATAGAAAAATTGAATAAATATTCCAATCTAGAAACATAACTACAGTAAAAATATGTAATAATCTTGAAAAACTGCATGTAAAGTATAAATTGTCCACTTAGTGAGAAACGTGACTATATATGACGTAAGAACACTGAAAATCACTTAAAATTAAATTTTAAAAAATTTGCAAGGAATTATGAACGCCAAACCTATTTAAGAACCTTTCTCGTGTAATTTTGTGTACGTGTACCAAGTTTCGCTTTATTTGGGTGTCTGGATCTCGAGTTATGAGGGAACAGACAAACAGACAACAAATGCGTCTTATATATATATATAGATAATCAATGTTTTATACTATTTCATTCAATGCCTTTAATAATACTGAAAAAGAAATCTCGGTGGAATGTGGTTTAAATTCATAGGAAATGTCTCCTTTAAAAGAAAAAGAAATTTTTTGAACTGAAATCAGTAGTAGTTATCACACGCGATTTCCAAACACAAGTTTCTCTAAGAAAAGGAAAATGGGGACTTTCAAACTTAGAAAGTTCTACAGTATTGGATAATTTTTTTTATAAAAAAATTATCCAATCCAAAATATCTGAAAAAATAAATATAATCAGAACCTGGTCTAACAGATAGTTACGTTTAAATTAAAACAATATGTTCGTTCTCTTTTTTTTCGCCTATTTATTCGTGAGTCACGCATTTTATGTACAATAATACAAAGAAAGGAGTGTTCGGGGGCGCTCTAAGTCTATTGAACGTTTGAAACTCTGAATACAGAATAAGATAGTTCCTGTAAATGAATATGGAAAGCAAGTCGTAAAATCTTTTAGATCAACAAAAAATGCTTCTCCCCCTTGATTATAGTTGATTCTTCAGTCTTTCGTCATTGTTGATTATCATATGCCTATATTTGGTGTAAGAAAACCTAGAAATGCACATCTGCCTTTTTGTAAATCTTCTAAGGTTACTTTCAAGTAGCCGGAAAACTATTCTTCCTCTTATTGCCGAATAAATCTTTGGAAAGGGCATTTCCTTTTCTGTTAAATTGTCGGACATAGAATAAATAGAAACTATGCCGACAAAGTCCTCCATAAAGGCTCTATTCTACTTACCCGGTCACTTTAGGGGACTGTTCAAACGAAGAGGTGGGAGGGAGGTGATATTTGAAGCTAAAGTCTTTCTTCGTTTTGAAAAAAGTAAAGAAAAATTGTTGTCACAGTTATCTGCAACTCGATTGAGGAGTCAGTGCGTTGAGAAGAAAATGTTTTTGTAATTGTTTTGAATGCTGATCGATCGAAGGAGTTGTCTTCGTAGGAATGTTTTGGCTCTACCTTACGCACAAAATCAGTTCATCATCGCACAAAAATCAGAGCAGTAATCTTAGAATTTAGGCATTATGCAATTCTTTTGAAATTTTAAATAAAAAGTAAGGATTATCCAAATGCTAAGAATATAACTTTTTTTGTACAAAAGTCGAAAAAATTAAGAAGCCCAGTACGTTGTCATTACTCGCAAAAGAAACAATTCAGTACAAGAAGAACAATATAATCCTTTTATGTAAACAAGTTTACCGAGATACATGAAGCTCCTTGGCAAATTAAAAATGTTTGTAGTCATAATATTTTGTCTTTGATACCAGCTTATTGTTTGTACTTTACTATCAAGTATTCTAAAATTCAAAAACATTTCCGCTTTTTTACAAATGAAAACAATTTATTACTGTTGAAAAAAAATATAATCTTAAATTCCTTATGTATATTTAAAAAATTTATTTTTAGGAACTCGTAGGTAAATTGATAAATTATTAATATTTCATTTACGAGTTTCATTAGGAACTAAGTAATAAGACAGACCTCGTAATTTAAATGACGATCAAGTAAAGAGAACGATAGCCGAGCTAGAGCCCCCACTTCTAATTTCCACACCATGACAACGTAAGGATTTTGTCTTAATGCGTATCAGCTCTGTTACATGATGGAACCCCTAATCGTGATTATTTTTCAATAAAAAAAACATGAAGGGACTACAATGTGGCACTATTTAACATGTGCCAACATTTTTAGCCTTAGAATATTCACATTTTATAGCATAATGCGAAACACCTACCTGCTATTCATCTCATTTATTTGCCACAGTAAATGTTTTATCATAATTTTCAGTATATATAGGAAGAATTAGGTAAAGGAAAATATAATTTTAAATTTTGAAAAATTCTTGTAAATAAAATTTAGACTTATTCTAAGGATTCGTTAAGTATTGTGAATTCCAATATATCAAAACAGAATGGATTAAGAGTACCATGTATTCTGCAAATATATTCTAAAAGAGAAAAACAATTATAAAATTATCAATAGTGCAGTTTCCTAAAAATCATAGTTGATTTTTGACGATGTCCATTGGAATACATATGTTGCAAATACGTACAACAACTTTTAAACAAAACACATATTTCACGTAATTTTCTTCTCGATTGAAAAGCCGTATGCAAGTGTCTCAAAGTAGATATTTTAATTTAAAAAAAGATAGAGCTCCAAAGTTTTAAACTATTTTAGAATAATTCTTTAACGATATAAGAAAATCTAAATTTTACATAGAGATAAAGCAAGCACACATTCTCCATTTCCTTTTTTTTATATTATTGATTATACATTATTATAATTAATTAAAAATTACATTATTTTTGACACCTGCGTAAATTAAGTTTGTGTAACAAATTCCTGCATTTAATAGAATGAAAAATGAATTTATAATAATTTACATATTTTAATGCATTTACTGAAAATCAAAATATAAATAAGTTATACTTAAGAAAAAATTTAATTAATTTTTATCTAAGTTTATTGTACCTTTAATTAAAATAAAATAAGTGCTCTTTTTTTTTACGCAATGCTTTATATTATCAGCACTGTTTTATATAATAATAATCGCGCGCGAATTTCGTACTCATAGAAATTTATTGAAAATAATTAGTTGTACAGATATTTTGAAAGCCTGTGTATTGTTCCAGCTTTAGCCCTAATTTATTTCTCATATAAATCCAAAGAAAAAGGGCACCACCACAAGGTAAAATCGCTTTATTTTCTGTTTTGTCTATAAATTGAAGAGTCGGAACGCATGGCGTTGCACTTATTTGTCTCTGTTTCTTTTCCCTTTAAAGTTACTTTGATTTGTCAGGTCATCAATATATTTGATTTATTTAAAAAGAAATACAAACTTATCTTTGAAATCTTAAAATGTTAATATTAAAGAATACAAAATAATTAAAAATTAAAAGCATAATTTCCTGTGTTTATTTCAAACGAGTAAATTGTAACAGATGGAATTGTGTGTTTATTTCAGTTGGCCAATTTCTTTGAAAATGAGTCTTTTGAATCCAGAAATCACAACCGTTTGTCTTAAGATAACCCCCTGAAGTAGAGTAAGACATCGACTGTGTGAGTCTACTTCCAACAGCTCCCCCGTCCTTTTTTAGCTAGTTATATGACACCGGACATCCTGTGAGCGTTAGGGATATCCATTGCGACCCCACTCTAGGAATGGGAGAAAGTTGCAAAAAAAAGTGTAAACACGTAAACCAGAAATATTTCAAAGTGCATGGAAATTCAAAAAGAAAAATTCCTGAAGATGCTGTCGTAGACCCCTATTTACCCTTGGTGGACCCCCAAATTATTTTTTCGCGGGTGTAGACCCCTTAGGGTCCATATGGACCACTTTGCGAATCACTGCTCTATACGTTTGAAACAAATTTTGTTACATAATGCTGTATTTTTTCTTTCTTAAATAAATTACCACAAAAATAAATCTCAGCCAATAATACAGCTGCTTGCAGATATGATCCAATATTAAAATACAGAGAATAGAATAATATGAAAGTTGAGATAAAAGCAAAATAAACTTCGTTTTTTTCGGTCAAATTATTGAAAATGGTGTTTTACCAAATTTAATGCAGTCACATACTATTGAAATTGAGGCACCACAAATCTAATGTTTCCGTGTTATTTAGCAACCAGTATCACAATGAGTTAACAATGTATTATATTCTAATTTTAAACTATGTTTTAGATTGTCTCATTTCAAAGCTATTTATCAAAATAACAAATGTACTAGTGTATGTGATCAGTTGTATTAAATGTGTTTAAAAAAATAATGAAGTTTTTGCATTGAATTTACCAAATTTGTTAAAAGTCATGTGTTTTACAAGTCCCAATTTCGTGTTGGTTATCCTCTTTTTGTATGATATTTGGTTATTTGCACGCTTTTTTAAAAAGTTTATATATATATATATATATATATATATATATATATATATATATATATATATATATATATATATATGTGTGTGTGTGTGTGTGTGTGTGTATAATGCAATTATTTATGAAATCAAATGGCTTTTTTTTCGTCAAAAATGCTACAGTTGCAATTTGATAAAAATTTATCTGTCATCACTCGGTAAGAATCACGCTTTTATGACTGTCTAAAAAGTTTGGGAGGAGGAGGAGGAAGGTTTTAACTCAATAATTAAATCAAACAGGAATTTAAGTATGATGTCCATTATATAGGTAAAAGTGTTAAAATTTTAGGGACATTCTTAGAAATAAAATTTTAGTTTTATAATTAGATACACATTTCTATGGATAAACTCGAATTAAATTATTTAAAATTAGCAAGAATATAAAATTACGGCCAGAAAATCTTGTAAAAAATTCTGATCACTTTTTCTTACAAAAAAATTAAAACATGCTTTGTGTACTTAAATTAATATAAATTTAGAAGTGTTCTTTTTTTAGTAATTTGTAAACAATTGGCCGTATGATTTTTAACATAGCAGAGAAATGCACCTCTTTTATTTAAAATAATTTACTGTAAAGAAACAATTGTGTGAAATTGTAGTTTCTATTGTTGCTAAGGTAAAAAATATTTCAATAAACTTTTTCATTCATTTTATAGGCATTTAAATAAGGGAATTTATTTTTAATTTGGCGTATATAGTTTTTTTAGAAGAGGAAACCATTAGAGAGCATCCTATGGTTTCTTATGGAACGAGAATTCTTGCATTTATGACAATCCCCCATGTCGTGTATTCATTGTGTTGAAATAAAGAAGCCTTTTCATTACTGGAACAAATACTATTTAATGTTCTTACGTTCCACAACACAAGGGGTCACTTAAATAAAACAACAAAACAACACACATCCATTATCGTTACAGAAAATGGCTTAAGGACTAAAAGGAGGGAAACAGGCTTTCCCTGACTCCACGTGTACACCTTTTCCCCCGGTAGCGATCCAGGGCAGAAGAGAGAGGGGAACGAGTTCCCGCTTCTCTAAAGAACAGGTGGTGCCCCCTGGCTGCCACTAATCATCAAGGGAAGGCAGGGTTTAAACGTAGTTGTTACATTCTCTCCCTACACCGCCGAAGACCGTCTCGGAGAAGGGGTGTACTAGCAGACATTATGGCATTCTCTCCGGCAGTCCCTCTAGGAAACAATGGCTGTTTGCGTGGCCTTCCTCTTTTCTTGAGAGGTACTACAGGAGACTGGATCTCTGTGCCATTCAGAAAGGGTGTTAAAGCTGATGTATGGTAGACACCTAAAGGTTCGTCAGGTTTGTCACAACTGGCTACTACAAAGGTAGTGGGAGATCTCTGGGAAAGCACAATGTACGGCCCGTCTCTCCTAGGCATGAGTTTTGCACTCCTGTTCTGACTCGCGTTACTTAATGGGTGAAGTTTTACCCATACCAGATCATTAACTTTACAGTTAGGACTTGGTCTGCGTGATTTATCTGCATATGTTTTTTGAGGATCTTGACTCATCTCAATGTTTTCTTTAATTTGTGACATGTATCCTTCAAAACGTTTTAAATAGGGTGTAAATTCAGGCACAAAATTATCGTTATGGATGACGGACCATAGATCAGTATTTACTTGGTCCAAAGTTCGTAGTTCTCTGGCGAAGGTTAGATATGCTGCCGTGTGATCTGTTGACTCGCATTTTGAAGTATTTTAGTGCAAACCTAATAGCTGGTAGCTTTTGAATCCATAATGTATGGTTGTTACCTGCCATCATTGCCAAACGAGGTTTCAAATCCCTATTTTTCCTTTCGACTGGATTTGCCTGTGGGTTATATACAGGAATGAGACTTTGATTGATATCCAAGACAAAACATAACTGTTGCATCATCGCACTCACGAATTTAGTCCCATTGTCACTTATTAGTCTACGGGGCACTCCGTATCTTTAGGAAGACTTCATTTAGAAGTGTCATGGCACATTCTTTAGCAGTAGCTTGCTTTAATGGGAATAACTCTACCCATTTTGTTGTGTAATCCTCCACTATGAAAATCCACTTCATACCTTCGGTCGTTTCTGGTAAGGGACCAAAAAGAACAATAGCTATGCTCTCAAATCGTTGAGCTGGAACAGGGGTCTGCAGAAGACCTGCAGGTTTCTGATTAGTGGCTTTGCAACTAATGCATTCTGAACAGCTCTTCACATAATCAGCAATAAATTTCCTCATACCAGTCCAGTAATATTTCGAGGAAATTCTGGAAAAGGTACCATCAGCACCGTAATGTGAAGCGGTGGGAGCATCATGGTGCAATTTTAATATCTTCTCTCTCTCATGAGTAGGGACAACTAGTTGAGCTTCTTCAACTTCAGCATGAGGTGAGTACCGGTACAGTACTCCCTGATTCATCACGTACCCTCTCCCAGTCCAATTGGCAAAGTCAACTCCCTTGTTGGGATTTTCACAACAATCAATTATCTTTTTTAGCTCAAGTTCCTTCAATTGTTCTGTTCTTAGCTCATTAGCAGTTCTCGTCGGTAAATCAATTATAGTTTTTAATTCGCAAATTTCTTCATCTCTACACTCTGACCTGGAAAGCATATCTGTAATAAAATTGCATTTCCCTGGAAAATAGTCAATCTTCAGATTGTAAGATTGTATTTGAAGTGCCCATCGCGCGCGCGTGGTCTAACCTTCCGGTTGGTGATGTTAAATTCATCAGCCACTTTAACGGTTGATGGTCAGATGCCACTGTAATTTCTGCCCCTTCAATATATCCTCTAAATTTGTTTAAGGCCCAGACTACAGCCAAGGCTTCTCGCTCTGTTGTCGAGTAATTTTTTTCAGCAGAACTCAAGAGTCTACTGGCATATTCTACTGGTTGTTCATCGGTGGGGCGTTCTCCTTGTAACAGAACTGCACCGAGGGCGTAACTGCTTGCATCCGTTCGGATGATAAAAGGCTTTTTAGGATCAACTTGTCTCAATATTGGCGGGGTTATTATAGATTGTTTGAGGGTTTGGAAAGCTTGTTGCTCACTTTCACTCCATTTCCAAGCAGTACTTTTCTTTGACAAGTTGCTAAGGGGTCTAGCAATATCTGAAAAATTCGGGATGAATTTTCTATACCATGAGCAGGTCTGTAAAAATGACAGTAGCTGCTTTAGGCTTCTCGGGGAAGGAATGTTTAGTATCGCTGCAGTTTTATCTTGATCCACCTCTATTCCCTTAGGAGTTATCCAAAGTCCAAGGTATTTTACGCGAGAGCAAACAAACTTGCATTTTTCTCTGTTAGCACATAGTTTAAATTTTTTAAGTCTGTCAAAGACCATTCTTAAGTCCTCAATGTGTTGTTCAAACGTTTTAGACAACACAACGATATCGTCTAAATACACCAGAATATTTACATTTGGCAATCCATTACGAAACTGGTCCATAAGACGCTAAAAGGTTGCTGGGGCATTGCGAAGTCCAAATGGCATTCTTTTGTACCTAAATGTACCAAAAGGGCAAACGAATGCAGTCTTGTCCTGGTCCGCTGGATTGACCTCTACCTGATGATAACCGGATTTTAAGTCAAGGGTAGACATAAAAGCAGTAGATTTAGCATCATGTAAAAGAACATCCATGAGGGGCAGTGGATATTTGTCAGGTATAGTAATCGCATTTAGTTTACGATAATCTATGCACAACCTAACAGTTCCATTAGACTTCGGTACTAAAACTACTGGAGCTGCGTATGGGGACTCGCATTCTTCTATAATACTATGTGAGCCAAAAGATTATCAATTTCTTTCCTTAAGTGTTCTTTCCTGTTTGGAGATAGTCTATAAGGTGCAGTTGAAACTGGTGGGTGGTCACCTGTGTTTATAAAGTGTTTTACGAATGGAGTTGGTTCTCCCCCTAGTCTGAAAACATCTTTACTTTCATTAAGCAGGACCATCAAATCATTTCTTTCTTCTACATTTAGAACCTGTCCTTCTTCTTCTCGCAAATGGAGATCATTTGTATCAGTTTCATCAACAGTGTTGCTATATAATGGAATTTCACTGGGAATCGAATTCGTGGGACAAGAACTACTATTTATTTCGACAGGACTGTCGTCTACAGGCAAAGGAACATCTTTTGAAAAAGGTATCCTGAAGCTTGGTTTGTCACCAAAATACCAAAAATTGTTACGCATGTCCATTACGATTCCTGATGTCCTTAAAAAGTCAACACCTAGAAGAGGGCAGTTACCTTTTGCATGTGGCAAAAAAATTAAATCGATTTGGAAAGTTCGTCCAGCTACGGTGATTGGTACTGTAGCTTTATGAACAAGGGATGTGGATTGTTGACCATCAGCTAGGCACATAGCAAGATGAAATTCTGAGAATTTTTGTCCACGATTTCTCAAGAATTTAAACATTAATTCTTCTCCGACTGACTGGCTGATTCCTGTATCAGCACAAACTGTGCCTGTAGCCTCATAGACTTCGATGTCAAGTAGAGCTAATGGGGAGGTAAGACAACTAAACATGTGTATGGCGTTGACAGAGGCACTCTCTTTTTTTGAGCATTTTGGACATTTCGATTTTATAAATCCAGGGTTGCCACAACCATAGCAAGAAATAGGTGGATGAAAACCGGTGTTGGTATTCCGAGCTGGCATGTAGCTAGGGTTAGCAAAAGCACTATTGTGGTTACCCGAAACATTCTTTTCAACTTTGAATGAGTGAGACTTCCTAAACTCCGGATTACCTGTGTTCCTAGAAAAACGAGAGTTGCTTAGTTTTGTTAATTGTTGCGAAGAGGGTTTAACATTTTCGTATATGAGTTCATCTTTTCAACTAACACAACAGGATCATTCAGTATTTCCCAAGTGTCTAGGAAATGATTCTTGTAATCTGGTGGACACCTTTTTTTATTTGATCTGCTATGATAAGATCTTTCAAGGTTTCAAATGAATCTATTTCTAATTCTTTTAGCCAACCTTCGAAAATGTTCTTAGCTGAAAAAAGAAATCTTTCCAAGTGGAATGATCCTGTTTCTGGTGTCGGCAAAAAAGGACTCTGAAACGGTCAGCTGTCAGTTTGAACCTTTGCAATAAAATATTGTGAATGTGAGCATAATTCCTAAACATCTCTTCCGGTTCTCTTGCAATTAACCTGCCAATATCACTTGGCAGGACTCCAATTAAGTGTGATACCCAAAAACCGGCAGGTACATTTAGGAGCTTCATTTGTCTTTCGAACACTGTTAAAAACAATGATATGTCATCTTTATCAGGGATGAATGTGGGCAAGACTGTTTTTAAATCGAGCCTCATGGGATTGGAATCCATTTGAGAAGAATTACCTACGGAAGCTGGAGGATTTTGCGCTTGTAATTTAAGCTTTTCAAGCTCAAATGCTCTCTGATCAGCAAGGCACTTATCCTCCCGTTCTATTTTCTTTAATGCTTCGATTTCAAGTGATTTACGTTCATCAACAATGTTATCGAGCATCTCTTTCACAAACTGCTCATTATTCTGAAAGAATGTACATGAAGTGATTTTTTCGCGTAAACCAATTATTTTATCCTCTAAAGTCACAGAGACTCGTAGCTCACTTGCTAAATTATAGAGGTCTATTTTCTTGCCTTTTGAGAGAAAAGCCATATTTGTCTTTTAAACTAAAACTAGATTTAGGTTTTAAAGTATACAGGAAGTTATAAAAATAAAACTGGTTTTCCTAATATCAATGGATACGTATTAACTAATCATTAAACAACTGCCTTCTATGTAGAGAAAACATATAAAGAGAAAAATTCAATATAAAGGGAATAACCAAAACATTTTTTTACAAAGATCTTCAGAAAATCTAAATAAAATACCATAAATTCAACTGTACATGAAATATAAAATTAACCATGAGTCACAATAGCATATTGAAAAAACGTGATTACATGTTATGTTATGAAATATATATATATATAATTATAGTAAGTACAAAACATTTAAAGTTAAATGTATCACACTGTGACTCAATTAAGAATATAAGATTATTTAATATTCATTTTTTTTAAAAGAAATATATCTTGTGAACATTTTATGAAACCTTCCTTACGTAATTCTAAAAAACACACCGGAAATGCAATGAATAAATACACAGTATTGCATAATCATGCTATTTTCACAAAAAGAAATATATATATTTAACCAAACAATTTATCCGCTGTCACAGGATGTGACTCCTGCAAATTAAACAAAAAATCTGTTCTCAAGAAACATAAACTTTAAAATCACCAAATAGAACTTTGAAAGCTATAAATATATCAATTCATGAAATAAACAGTAAAAATATCTAAATCTGAAAACATTACATATATGAAAGTTTGATAATTAAATGAGGTTTCTCCCCTTCTGCTTGATAGCAGAAATTACTTTTTATTTCAATATTTAACTTTAGGGAAAAATATATTCAACAGCTCCTTATAATAATAATAACCTAGAATTTCACCATTTACTCAATATAGCAATTATTTACAGCAAATTATTATATAGCAATTATTTTAAAATGCACCAATACATATTTATCAACAATGTTACTTCTTCCTGAAAGCAGAAATGATCTTTCACTATTTGAATTTCACAGTTATTTTCAACAGTAGATTGAAATAATTATAATTAAAAAAATTGCATTATAGAAGCAAAATATACAAATACTAATATCTCAAGAAAGATAAATGATCATATTCCTCAATATTATTGTACAAAAGATTTGTTACATCTTCTCTCAGATTTAATTTCCGTTTCATTGTTCAAGTACATGTGAAGATTTCAGTAACACATAATCTCGGGAAGAGATTGTTTTTCTTCAAAATAGCAGATATCTTGTAAGCACCACTCGCGCACTTCAAAACGATATATTGAATATATTTAGCAGATATCTTAAGCACATCACTTTCTTGATCACGATGGTATTTTTAACACATAAATCAACACAATTTCACTTCGGATTATTTCCTCACTTTTCGAGCACTTTCACCTTAGTATCGGGATGATACTATACCGATAATTTTCCAACTAAAAGACTAGCACTTTCACCTTAGTATCGGGATGATACTAAAACTGACAATTTTCTAAAAGACGAGCACTTTCACCTTAGTATCGGGTTGATACTAAAACTGACAATTTTCTAAAAGACGAGAACTTTCACGTTAGTATCAGTATGATAATAAAACCGATGATTTCCAGATACAATCAAGCACTTTAACTTTGACTGTCGGGGCAACACACACTAAAATTTCCATACACGTGGTCAGTTGGTCGAAGAAAAACAACATGTCCGCTCAAGGAAGCGTTGATCAGCATCTCGGTTTCCTGGTCCGACCCCACGTTGGGTGCCACTATAACAACCCCCCATGTCGTTAATTCATTGTGTTGAAATAAAGAAGCCTTTTCATTACTGGAACAAATACTATTTAATGTTCTTACGTTCCACAACACAAGGGGTCACTTAAATAAAACAACAAAACAACACACATCCATTATCGTTACAGAAAATGGCTTAAGGTCTAAAAGGAGGGAAACAGGCTTTCCCTGACTCCACGTGTACCTCTCTTTCCCCGGTAGCGATCCAGGGCAACACCTCCTTGTATCTAGGAGGTGTTGTCCAGGGCAGAAGAGCGAGGGGAACGAGTTAGTTCCCGCTTCTCTAAAGAACAGGTGGTGCCCCCTGGCTGCCACTAATCATCAAGGAAAGGCAGGGTTTAAACGTAGTTGTTACAAATTTTAAATTTTTAACTTTCTCTTTATAAGAAAAGTTATTGCGTGTAAATTAGGCATAGTGTGTAGAGACAGAAAATTTAGGCTTTTCATTCCATTTAATTAAAAACTATAACACAGACAGTATGTAATTCAATTTTTGTCTTGTTCAAACTCGAATTTCATTAGGTACAAAAAAAAAGAATAGCTTCCACAAATAAGTATTTATATATGAATAATTACATTTAGCAGTAACATGTAATTGAAATCCCATTTTTCATCACTTTATTTGGCATAAATTTGGTAACAAATTGAATCGAGTTTATACACTATATGCGTAGATATATGATTACACTATGGAAGGATATATACTAATATCCGTTTGAAAATGAGTTTAATTTATAAGCTGATCTAGCTTTCAAGTATGAGAAAAAAATTGTTTCTAGTTAATTTTGGAAGTTTGCTCTTTCATTTTTACAGAGAGATAGTGATATAAAGTGAGAAAATATTAAGCTTTTAAAAATTTTCCGTTTATATTAAAAAAAAGTATCAGAGAAACTCGATTCATTGTCAGAGTGAAAACCATAGCTTCCGGTCAATCCATCATTCGACTTGTATCATTATGAATATGTATACATATTGAATTGTTATTAATAAAACAAGTATTTATATACGATTAAAATGTAATTTGATGCCCCACAGAATGAACGAAACAAATAACCGATTTGATAAATATCTATCAATGAATATTCAGTGCACAAGATATCTAAAATTATAAATAAACATTCTACTTTGTAGAATAGTAAACTAAATACGAAAATAGGCATTTCAAATGACTTTAGTAAAAGCTTTTTATTCTGTATCAAAAACTTACCCTTTCGATTTATAGTCATAACATTTTTGAAAGATCGGACTAAATTACTTATTGGTTATATTTAAAATACTTATTCGTAACATCTATAAAATGTACAATAGAGGAGCTGCTTCTCTTTTGAATTTCCGTGTCATGAGTAATCGTATTATTTAAATTAATCCAGTATCGTTTCGTTAAAAACCCGGAGCTTCAAAAAACAATCTGCTAGTAATCGTATAACTTACCACTGCAATTACATAATTTTACTTTTTATACAAAAAATAATGAACAAGTAAATTATTTAATTTCATTTAAAATAAATTTGTTCCATGTATTTAATTTTGTTATTTCGAAAGATGGTTATATATTTTTTTATGCTTTCGAAAAGAATCCAGGTTTAACCCCGTGCGAATAGGTCCACGTCTACTGAGAAAATGAATGATTGGCATCGTATTCAAATCAAACGCTGATATTGGCGAGAAATTTGCTAAGCTCTGTAACCCTGCAGAATGTCATCCCCTCTGTTTCCTTCCCCTCTCCTCTTCTAAAAAATTGCTCTTTATTTAACAACTTCCTTTGTTTTCCTCCGCATGTATTAAAACACTCCCTTAAATTTCAATACCTCGTAAGTGAGAGTATTTCCTTTCAGTCACAGTGCATGCAACAACAAAAGGAGTATTCTGTAGTTAATAATTTTTTTTTGTAATTTAGTTAATTGTATTTAAAATGAATTTTGAGACTTTTTCCCCTAAAATAACCACATTCCAATAAAAGTTTTAAAATGCTATTATTTTTCAAATGCGTTTTAATTCTTCAGTAAGTCTCCGCGTGCTACTGCAAAAACACCGATGTGGCACTTGTGCTGTGGGTTGGCCATCCCTGTTTTAAGGTATTATATATAATTGTAAAATTTGATGTGGATGAAGAACTCGTTAGAAAAATAAAATGTTTAATTTAAAAAAATTGCCAAAAAAAGTTTTAGTTAACCAAATGGGAAAAACGAATTAACTAGTATTTTATTTAATACTAATTCAGAAACTCTTTCAAGTAGTATAATTTTAGCGAAAAATATTGATATTTGTAGTATGCATTTCGCCTTGTTTGTTTCCAATAAAAGAAGTTCTTGTTTGGAGACTGAAAATTTAGCTGGCTTTCAAATTTCAGCCTCAAGTGTATATTATTCAGGATACTTATGTACTATTGCATCCATTTTGGTGACATTAAACGAAACTGTACATATGCTAAAAAAGGAATGAATGCTAATATTTAGCTTGTGTTGGAAAACTAAGTAATTATAATTAGATAACAATCAGTAAAATAAGAAGCAACTAATTATTATTACATTACTAATCATTATTATTTAACAATGAATGTATTATTACATTATTTTGAGCACAACAAGTATTTTTTTAATCAATTTCGATACTTTAGCTGTAGCGTCATAGCAGCAATATTTGCTCCTAG
Organism: Trichonephila clavipes; assembly: GCA_019973935.1. Taxonomy (NCBI): domain Eukaryota; kingdom Metazoa; phylum Arthropoda; class Arachnida; order Araneae; family Nephilidae; genus Trichonephila; species Trichonephila clavipes. The sequence goes on along the minus strand of BMAU01017622.1, from coordinate 3,953 downwards.
AGAATCGCACCATAATATCTATACAACAAAAATTCTTACATCATTTATTTGAAGGAAGTTGATTCTCATGGTGAAATTTTAGTTGAGCTGATGCTAATGCTCAATTCGTAAAGTCAGTTGGGTGAAATTTATTATTTTCTTAAATGTAAATATCTGTTATCTTTTAGGTCATTATAAATGTTTCCTATATTTTTAACATTTTTTTGTCGGGAAGAAATGCATCAATGTTGACAGTTTGTTCATAAAATTTTGTACAAAGTAGGTTCTGTTTATATATTGTTTTGTATAATATTTCACCATTTTTTTCTGTTTTTGATTTAATTTTTTTTACAATTGAAACTTTTCTTTCCATGTATTTTTGTAATTTAATTTGTAAAGGTGCTATTTACATCCTTTTATCTCAATTTAAAAAACGAGTTGCTCATATGGTGGGTTATCATAAAAACTTGTTTCGTTAAGGACAATAGTGTAAAGAAGGGGGGTTGAGGAAATCAAAACCCCACCATTACAGTAAGAGATTTTTAATTTTTATTATAAAAATCATATTTCTCTAGGGTGGATCATGGTTAGATGAAAAAAATTATTATTCAACTAAACCTTTCTCTTCAGAAAAGATATTTTATGATATGGAAATGAGAAGAAAAGAAATTTCAAAATTAAATATGGTCACAATAAGATGGATTTTTTGAGAAAATGATTTAAGCCTTAATTTTGGTTTCAAGATTTTAGATTCAAAATAAAATTATATTTCTGCAATACAAAAAATTCAAAAGTGACTATTATTATTGAGTACCGAGTAAAATAAAAAGTAAAATTCGTATTGCAACATTTCTAACCCCTGCGCTGTCTCGCCACAAAATTTAGAGTCAGTCGCATCCAAACTTTTTTTCTGTTTTGCTTTATCATGCATTGTAATTTTAAAAGTAGGTATTATTGAAAATTGATAAAATCCTAGGAGAGGCCACACCCTTGGCAACAAGCTGAAAAAAATGCCAAGCCAGAACAAGATGGTGGCAAGTGAATATAGCGGGACAAGGTGGATGCAAAATGAAAATACACGTAAACAATATAGAAATTAATCAAATGTATTTAAGATGAAATTAAAAAAACAGTTCTTTTTTTTCTTACTGCTGATCTTTTCCGAATGGAGAGTACAACGTGACAGCAGATTAAAAAAAACCTTGAAGGCCTCATTGCTAATCGAATGACCGTGGGAGCACCGCCATAAATATTCTGCGAGGTAATGGTCGAACATACCCATTCAAAATCTCCGTTCAAATCCATCCAAAATAGCACTCCTTCGTTCGTATAATCCCATTCGCTCATTACATTTAGAACATTCATAGTTCGAAGCAATCAATTCTTCCTTCATACACAATTCAATCAATTTTTTCTTACATTTTGCATTCAACAAAGTAAAAAATTCGAAGGTATATTCAATCACACGTGCCATGCTTCCAGCCCTGTGCCCAACAACAAAATGACACAATTTGAAATGCCCGCTGACAAAATACGAAAATCCCAGAAATAGTTATGTTTACGATATATAATGTATCAAAGTAGGGTTACCAAGATGGCGTAATTATCACCACCCAAAATAATTCGCGCCAAGAGTGTGGGCTCTCCTAGGACTGAACCTGAAAATTTAATACTAAAAACCTGTTAAATTGACCTGTTTACTTCCTGTTATTTTGTAGGTGTCCATTCATTGCATAATCGTTAAAGTATTCAAAATTGCAATGGCGTAGATAGTCCTTAGTGGGCACCATATAAAAAATTCATAGGGGACTCCAATTTTGAAAAATTAAATAAAAATAAACACATTACTGAAACTAATTTGAAAGTATCAAAATAAGTATACATACACATGTGTTTTAAAATTTTATCACTTAAGAATTAGCTTATTGATAGTTGTGTGTTTAATAGGTGCTTTTCTGGATTTTTTTTGTCAACAACCACATTTATGATAATATTCATAGTAGAGAGTCAGTGGTGTAACATACACAATCGCAAAACCTTTATTGTGAGGTGCTTCAAAGCCTTATGTTATTGTTTTGCTCTTCTTTGTAAGATCCGGTTTGGGGCTCGCACACAAATTCTTATTTTGCAAAAGGGGCACTAATATTCTCAGTTATGCCATTGATAGCAGATGTTAGTAGAAACAGATGAACTTGAAAAACTGACAGTTTTGTGAAATCCGAAAACCAATTTTTGTCTCTGAAAGTTCTAGAATAATTTTTATGATTTTTAGCTTAGAAAAATTGTTGCAGTTGTGACAGGAAAGGTAAAAAATAGCAGGCATGCTATAATGATATTCTGGAAATATGTAGGTTAATCAACAACAGTTATATGAGCTATTTGATAGATTGATTTACTCAATTTCAAATTTTAAACAGCTTTTTAAATCAATTTTTCATAGATATTGTGTGTTAAGTATTTATCATATTCAGTAGCTATAGTTTTGTGGCCTGTTTTTTTATTTCTTAGTTTGAAAAGAACTATTGTTTATTTGGTTGACAGATTTTAAAAATGTTACTAGTATTAAGGAAAATTAAATCTTTGTCCAGTTTGAGATATTAGCACATCTAAACTGCAATAATTCACATTGACTTTGAAAAATGATTCTGGATCTAAACTTCTTGTCCTCTGATAACTCCTCAAAAAACATTTTCTTCTCTTTCATTTCTGAAAGCATGGCATTACAGCACATTCATTGGCAAAATCTCCAGACTTGTTTATCAAACCATTGAATGAAGTTTGATTTCTTATTAGTGCCTGACTGCTCAGAAGCTTATTATACAGAGAATTTGCTTTTCGTTGGTCATTATTTTTTATCATGCTGCAGTGTTAAAGAAATAGGGTTTAGAGAGAGAGAGAGGATTTTACATAACCAACAAAAAAATGGTCATAAGCATTTTATAAAAACGTACCTGTCTAAATGTAGTAATTATATCCTTATATTCATCATGTTTACCTCCTTCAGTTGAAATTTAACTAAGATTACAAAAGGATTTCATTATTGCTGAGGAACTTTTTTAAATTGCAAATAAGGCATAATTTCATGTTGACCATCCATTATGTACAAATCTGGTAAATAATTTCTAAAATACTATTAACCTTTATTATAATTCAGTGAACATAGACCTTTATGTTGAAAATGCCGATTTATACTTATTTCACAAAGTATTAAAAATACATTAAAAACAAGTAGCCCTGGTGAATAAATTATTACTATTTCAAATATAATTAATTTGTTGTCCTACGTGTTGAGGAAATGTGTGCATTCCTCATTTTATTTTAACTTACGGAAACATGTATAAATTTAAAATTCATGATAAATGTATGGAATTTTAAAACCCCTACATTCTTAATTTCATAATACCATGACTTAAAAGAACGTAACTCTTCTTTTTTTACTCCACAAATATATTCTCTATTGCGCATTGTTTTACGTGATGTTTCATATATCTTATCAACCATGTAAAATAAATTAGGATGTAATATGAACTTTATTATATAATATAGGGGGGGGGGACTCATACCTTTTTATAGAATTGAAGTAAATCAGACTTGTTGACTGTAGGAAAAAAAAGATGTAAATTTGATAATTTGTTTGGAATATTTTCTTAATTTAACATTCTGAAGCGTAAACTACATTACTCTCATACTTTCTGTAGTGACTACGCTACTATAACTGCAATTAACTCTACCACTCTCTAATAAGAAAAAACTTTATTTACAACTTCTAACTACTCATACCTTATTTTCATTACTAACTATATATATATCACACCTTATACACTACTTAACTCTCATAACACCTCAGAAATACTCTACTTAAACTCTCTCATGCTCCTCTCTCTCTCGTAATACACACAACTCCCCGCACTCTAGGGGATACACTTACACATTGCCGCTGTTGAAACTGCACCATCTATAACCTCATCATACTA